>JAFVLL020003959.1:0-36522 GCA_021397915.2 Tor tambroides
TAAGAATTATATTTGTGTAAAAAAATAAAGAAAAAGTTCAGTAAAAAACATTTAGCTTTGTTAAAATGTCTTAAAGACATAATTTGACACGCCGAAGCGATTTTTTTTTTCATTGCTAATTCATCGTTCTAAAGATTTCTGTGGATAACGCCTGTGGAACTGCAAAGCCGAGGTAAAGTGTCTCAGTTTAAACGGAATAAATAGACCGATTTATTCTGGAGTAGTTGAGTTTAAGTGGGATTCCTTTTGGGGTTTGCCTTGTTAATTGAAAACAATACTGATATTAAAAAATAAGTAAAAAATGAAAAATGGTTTAACCTTAAAGTAAGTACCATATGGAAACACAAATGCATCGCAAACAATAATGTCAAGAAGAATCATTTTTAGGCGGAGCAGTTCAAAGGCTCTGAGTATTAAACTAACACAGTTGACTGCAAATGACACTACAAAGTCAGGATACAGAAATTCTTGCGTACAAGGTTTCATATTAAAACAACAAGGATAATTAAAAATGACCACGTTTAAAATATAAGCCTCACATAAAGCGTTTCGTGGATTCTGGCCTATATTGATTGTCATGTAAATGTACGGCAGCGCGACGCGCCCTCTTCTGGTTGTAAGCATGTAACGCACCTCTACAATATACACTGTAAATTACAGGTTAAGATCGATACACGTACTAATATTAGGCCTTAGTTTAAACAAAATTTTACAACATGCTCTGATTATATTCTCAACTAAAATCTGTTGCAAATAATTAAATTTAATACAACCATTACATTGTTTTATCCATGGGTTTAATGATGAACACAACCAAATGTAAACCTTTTAGGGAAAGCACTTTGTATTTTATAATGGTTTGTCTCCATAATACATGAATATTACAACCATCAATCAAGCAGGGCAATGCATCGTTTTATTAAGCAATGCTTATGGGACAGAGTGCTTTTAAATATTTTAGGCCTACAGCACATACACACAAGAGCTGCACACTTTCATGACGTAGATAACAGTTATGACAAGTAGACTGACAACCGATAATATCTTCCTTTGACAGCATATTTAAAAGGGCTCACATTTCCTTCAACGCTTTTTTTTGAAACTCACACTGTACCATCAACATGGAAGCATGTTTTTACAAATTACAACATATGAGATCATAACTCTATACAATTTGAGACAAAGTGAAGTCATTATCCCCCAGAATGGGCTCCTTTGGGATTCACATGTGCTGTACAGACATCAAATTCAAAGTCAGGAGTGTGTGTTCATGAAGTGTGTGTTCACCTCTTCTGCTGCAAACTGTCCTAAAAACAAGAACTGACATTGCTTATCATCTTATCTAATTAGTAACTGATAGGAGAGAAATTCAAATACAGCCACACATCGAGCCTCAATTAAATGTTAACAAAAAATAACTTCAATTACAACGACAATGTAGGAATCAAATGAGTAAATGAAGCAGACTGAACAGGTTAATAATTTAAGGAAAATCTTTAAGTTTGTGTACCGTTAGGACTGCAACATTGTCATAATATTGCAAACACATAAAACACTTGCATATTTACACATCTACACAGGAACAGCAAACCACCTTAGGATTCATCCTATTCACCTTTCCCTTTTTAGAAAATAACATTTTTCAAACGTCTCTTTTTAAAAAATGATTCAAATACAAAATTAAATAATTCAGAGTAAAAAAGGCACACCCTCGCACAGTGTATATATGTCAACACATACAGTAGAATATTTAGGATTACTTTGCAAACGATATTTCAGAAGAAGACATATCACAATATCTATATATTTTTATAATACTAAAGGTCTCTGGGATCACACAAAGTTTCGACAATGATGAGAGAGAGAGAGAGAGAGAGAGAGAGAGAGATATCAGCAGTAAGAGGCAGCATTCTCTCGCTCTTTACAGTGCAGCTGAAACACTATACGCAGATTCAAGCATCTATATAGCGCCAGCACAACTGCATTCTCAAGAGAACGGCCCACTGTAAACTTGCTAAATATTACTGTAAAAAAAGGGAGGTACAAAATATGCTTCATTTTCATACGATCTTCTCTAATCAAGAGCTAAACAACATAAAAGAGGCAATGTTTTGTTCCTTCATTAGGGATACAAAAATGGCAACACACATGTAACCCATAGGTGCTTAACACATTCTACGAATCACTACTATTGCATGACCCTCCGCGAGTCAGTGGTAAAACTGGAATCATTTGCATAAATGTTTTGGTGCATTACATCATGTGCAAAAACAGTTATGTTATACTCAACGTTATTATCGGAGCCAATTGCAAATATTGAGCTCCTGTGCAAGACTTTACAATGCACAACAGGCAGATCATCTCAATCCAATTTGCTGATTGGATCTTAACTATAAATGCAGTAATTGATCCTGAAGTTGCATTCTTTTCCACTGTTACACAAGCTTTGTAAACAGATTTGATTTAAAGGTACTGCCTGCAGCTAAAGAGCGATAGTGCAATAAACAATTATGTTCCAATTTATTTTTATTCTGACTCTGGTCGTATTTGTTCAGGGCTAAATTTATTTTAGAAATTGAAATATATTTTAGTTATTTAAAACTGGACTTTTTTAATTAAAGGAATAGTTCACTTAAAAATGAAAAATTTAAATTGAATGAAAATGTACACTGTCTTAGACCATCCAAGACGTAGATGAGTTTGTTTCTTCATCAGAACAGATTTGGAGAAATTTAGCATTACTTGCTCATCAATGGATCCCCTTAGTGAATGGGTGCCGTCAGATTGAGAGTCCAAACAGCTGATAAAAACATCACAACAATCCACAAGACAATGCCTGGTTGAATTTGTTTATTACAAACATGCATCTTTTTGCTTAATGGACTCATGAGTCTTGTGGATTACTGTGATGTCTTTATCAGCTGTTTGGACTCTCATTCTGACGGCACCCATTCACTGCAGAGCAAGTGATGTAATGCTACATTTCTCCAAATCTGTTCATATGAAGAAACAAACTCAGTTCCATCTTGAATGGTCTGAGGGTGAGTACGTTTTCAGCAAAATGAAAATTTTGGGTGAACTATTCCTCTGAGAACAATGAATTTTTTCCACAAAGAACATATAGACAATAAATATATATATAAGCAGCTTTGAGAATTCCAGTATGATAATCATACCACGTAGCTGGTCACAAACAACATCACTCGGTTTCTCAATCAACAATATCTAACACAAAGGTACAGAACGCTATATATGCATGACTATATCACATGAATGCCTTATCAACCACATGGAGCCATAAACCTACCGAAAAATCCAACAGAGGAGAAAAAGAAATTGTAAACAAAAAAAGATCTTGACAGATCTCAGATGTGATCTTGTGACAAGTGGGAGAGAGACACCAGATCCGTTACCCACAGCAAAACCTCTCCCAGGATATGAGCTCATATGTGACCACCTGTTACTCTGCCTCATTCCAGCCTCAGGCAGCAGTTAGGACAGAATTGTGGAGATGAAATCATGAAACCGCTTTGAATATTGCTCAGGGTTGACCGTTGAGATCTCTGCCCCTGCCTGGAGAAAGAAAGAGCAAAAAATGTGTCGATTTTGAGTAAACTGAAGACTAATTTAATACTAGCACTGTGTTTCTGACATATTGGACTCTCACCCCATGTTTGACTGTCTTAGCTGCGTGAGCTGCTTTCTTCTTGGCATCATATGGAGTGAGAATGTCAATCACTGCCATGAAGTAGATTTCTCTTTTAGGAGCATCTGAAAGGTAGAATGTGCTACTGTTTTTAAGCAAGATTCAACTGGAATATAGTGAGACAGAACTGTAACTTGTCTTTTGGTCCAGTGCTGCGCTGCCACTGAGTATTTAACTTTAATTTAATCTGCTGACCTTGTGCATCTATTTATATGCCTTGCAAACTGAAATGCATGGTTTTCTGTAATGCATTCAACATTGTTGTTGCAAATACTGCTGATTTGTCACCAATCTAGCTGGTTAACATGCATAAAGTTTTAAAAATGTGCAAAAATGACTTGTGACAGTCTTGAAAGCATTAGTGATGTGTTAAAAACCACAAATCAATCAGTAATGTTATGCATCATATTTCAGCAGATGAGTGTTTATGAATTTGAGTTGCTTTACAGCTGTGTCATTTTTTAGCTTGTTGCTTATTTTATTTTTGTAATAAAAAAGAATGAAAATGTAACATTTAATTTAAGAAATATAACAAAGCATTTATAAAATTGTGGAGTTGCAGTACAGCTGTGTAATTTCAAGATTGTTTTACATTTTCGGTTTTTGTAAAGAAAAAAATGAAAATGTAACATTTAATGAAAAAATATTCCCAGTAAATATAAAAAAGCATTTATGAATTTATGGAGCTGCATTACAACTGTATAATTTCCAGCTTGTTGCATATTTTGTAAAGACAAAAAAAAAAAAGAAAAGAAAAGAAAATGTAAGATTTAATGAATGAATCTTTCTAGTAAATATAAAAATGTATTGCTTAAAAAAAGATTTGTGTTTGTGTCAGGACAAATAAAATCTGAGCTATTGACCTGACCGGGTAAAAAATAATGTTAAATTAAATAACTAAGAAATACCAACAATACATTTTTGAGCACTGAATGTGCAATATTACACATTATATAACTGAATATACATTACTTTACAGAGCAATGGTGTCCTTCTATAATATTCATTGTAATATTGACTTTTTTCCCTCCCCAGTGTATAATGGTTTTTCAAAACTCCAAACATAATTCAGTGTGTTACAGTGTGTTCAGTATTATTTGTGCTACAAAGAAAGGTATACTATAAATTTTCTAAGTGATCTGAATAACAATTTTTGTCTGGTGGAAGATAAAACAGGCAAAATACACTAAGAAAACCATAAAAGACTCAGTGGGCCAGTAAGCATCCACCTTTCACCCTACAACCTTCTAGCAACACCCTAGTAACTCTAGTTAATTTAATTCTAGCTGGAAAACGACTCACTTTCATGGCTCTTGATGGCATATACGTCAATGGTGGGGTCAAACTCTCCCGGGCCCAGAGGTCTATTGCTGTCTAGTGTGTTACTGGGGCTATCTGGTGGGGAGCCAGTGGCCCCTCCGTCGCTCTCTGTCCCCTCCTCCTCTCCAGCGTCATTGTCTTCACTCTCCTCCTCGGGCTGTTCCTGCTCCCCTCGCTCCACATCATGGATCCCCACCAGCAGACTGTAGTCCATCAGCTTCAGCTGGGCCAGGAACTGGAAACACATTTTTCAAGGGATTAAGCATGAAACAGCCATTGTCGTTTTAATTAGACACACAGTTTAATGACGCAGAGGGGTGATTAGAACGAATGAGTGTTTATATAAGAGTTTAATGAGCCAATTATATTAAACAAAGCAAATGAACAGGACGAAAGATGGACATGATGGATAAGCATACAGACCTCTACGTCATTCCTCAGTTTCTCCAGGAACATTTTCTTGTTCTCCTCATCGATGTAGATTTTCTGGCCATCATTGATGAAGTCATTGTCTTTGTAAGTTGGTAGCTCCTTGGTCTGTTATTCACATTGGGAAAGCAACGTGTAAATGTAAACTTTCAGATAATTCAGTAATGAAAAAAAAAAAAAAAAATGTCATTGACATACAAATATCATAAATTCAGATTTTTTTTTGGATTTGTTAATAGACTCAAAAATGAACACTTCCACAAAAATAATCAATATAGAAATATTTTTACACATGGAACAAAATGACAGGTGATGTGTGTAATTTCTGTGCAATTAGCAGCACCAAATAAAATTGCAAATGTTTGTTTCAGCAGCAAAAAATAAATTATTTTAATTTTTTTAAAAAAGCAAAATATATAATAAAATAAAAGCCACTATAGGTGCAGTTGTTTTTGGTTCTGCCAGTACCAAAGAATTAACACTCTTCACATTTACTTCCTCACTAACTACAAAATTCAAACATTTAATGATGCATTTCTTGTTTTCGTCAACTTTCTGTTATATTACACTAAAATTCATCATCTAAAAAACTAAATGCAGTCTTCGGGGGTGAAAAAAGTTTGATCTGGTGCTATTATGATCTGCTCATACAACAAGTGAACATCTGAGAATTCAATGAGCTTAAAAACAGCACATCACAGAAACAGTGGAGTGTAATATAAAGCAGACTGCCTCCTGTGGACACTCAGAGCAACAGGGTGTGATTTAGATTTCACCATTAGAGCCAACAGACAATTACAGCATTCAAATAATTACAATGATTAAACCAAGGGTTATTTCCTAAATGCCTACTTCCACAAACATCAGCGATTCCAAACCAAAGCCTACAGCTAGTGTCAAGATTAAAGGGATAGTTCACCCAAAAATGAAAAAAATTCTGTCGTCATTTACTCTCATGTCAATCAAATCTGTATGATTTTCTATATATATATCATCGAGACATTCTTCAAAATATCTTGTGTTCATACAGGTTTAGAATGACATAAGGGTGAGTAAATTATGACTATTTGATTCATTGATCTGATTTTCATCTGTTAGATTTGCAATGCATTAAATGTTTGAGACATTTATCAAACATCAAATAAAAAACACATTATTTAGCTAAATAACTTTGTATTCCAGTTCTTTTCACAATTCCAGCAGAGACTGTCGAAGAAGGAGTCACCGCTTTATTTCTGGAACAGGAAGACAACTTAAAGCACCAGCCCTGGGCTTGGGTTTACAGTCCCTTGTGGGATCCAGAGGGAACGGTGATTTCCTGAGGCAAAATGCGGGGTAAAGCATGTTGAAGAAGAACACAGAGCATTATGGGACCTGTTCTTTGCTGTCGTGTCCTTACGTGTCTTATGGCGCAGTAAAAGCGTGTGGCAATCCGGATGGTTTGTAGCTTTTGGCTCATGCGTGATTTGGACGGAGCCTCCTCAGGTGGACGTGGCTGCAGGGAAAAGGAGCGTCAGATGCAAGCAGCTTCACCCACAAATCAGTGTGTGGAGGTGAGAGACGAGAGCTTTCTAGGTAACTTTGAGGAACTGTTTTCTTAGTCATTTTTAACATTTCATAAAACAAAGGTTTCAGGAGAAAATGGAAGAATTAAAAAGATGGAAATATCCCACAAACATGCATCAAATGAAACACACCAAAAGTACAGAGTGATATAAAGTTGACTGATAACATGGCTGTTGTACAGTAAACAAGTGAAGACACAAAATATCATGGGAGAATGTTAAAAGAGAGCGTTCATCCAAAAATGAAAATTTGGCCCTCAAGTTGTTCCAAACCTGTATGAGTTTCTTTCTTCTGTTGAACGCAAAAAAAGATAATTTTGAAGAATGTTGATCCCCACTGACTCCCGTGATATGGAAAAAAAGAATACTATGGAAGTCAATGGGTACCAGAAACTGTTAGGTTACTAACATTCTTCAAAATATCTTCTTTTGTGTTCAGCAGAAGAAAGAAATTCGTACAGGTTTGGAACAACTTGAACTTGACAGATTTTCATTTTTGGAGAACTATCCCTTTAAGGAAATCATGGAAAGGAAATATTTCATCAAATACAGTGAATGACAACAAATCTAGTCTGTATATGACACATGATTACAAATATACATCAGTTAATATTTTCCATATTTGAGAGTATCATATACAGCATTAGAATGTAGATATAAAATCTCAATGGAGGAGAAAGTAATCAAAGAAACAATTTAACATGCCAGAAAGACTAACATGCATATATAAAAAAAAAAAAAAAAAAAAATTATATATATATATATATATATATATATATACACACACATGCAAATAATTCACATGCCCTCCATATGTACACAGATATGAAAAAACACAAGACCAGGTTTGCCTTATGTGAGAGAATACTGTACACAAGTATAAACTGCAACTCATTGCCCTTTTATTAATGTACAGAATGTTTTTATATAGTTTCCACAGTAAAGCAATGTAAAAACGTGTAATCCAACAAGTCAAATGCTTCCTGAAGACAAGTACTCAATCTTTGATCTATTATTTACAATGGTTTCTGTTACCATCTCTTTACCTTCAGAGATCAGTGCACTTAAATTACAGTGTAAAACAATAGGGTATCACAATATACAGAGACACTACGGTTCTTAGGTTTAAATTAATCCAGTTATTTTCATCCTTCTCAAGGCCATTACTCAAATAAATTAAATAATACCTCTGGTCTACAAAGTGCAGTTTCCCACACTCTGAGGCAAATTAAATCAAGCAAACACTGAACAGAAAAGGAGCACAGCGAGTATTTTTTTCCAAGGAATGGAGTAGAAAATGGAATCTTTCACACAGGAGAATTTTATTTTGGGAGTTTATTAATACACAACACACATGGAAAGGAAGATGATGTTATAATTGTGATTATAATTTTTTTTTTTTTACACATAACTCAGACATGCAATACATCCAACATGCAAATGTGAGTTCATTTTCTGAACACTTATGTAATTATATGCTGCATTTTTAGCACAGACGTTCACCCCCTTTTCAAAAAGTCTATTCCTTCTACATATAATTCAAAAAATGAAGGAGAATTTACCTTTTCTTTGTCGCTAGCCTCTCTTGCCACTGTGGATCCCTAAAAAAGTACAGCAAGTCATTATTTAAAAAACTTTTACCCAAAGATTTAAATCTTGCCATTTCCTTATTCCCGTTAGGTAAAAAAAGTGTGACTTTTTAATCTATGGAACAATCTTTTCTGAAGTTATTTTACTTGCTTCAATGACACATTTAAAACAATTAAAGATCTGATTCAAAAGAATCATTTGTTCTTCACTACTTTCCTCATGAACTATAATGAACGCACCAGGGAAAACTAGGGTGGATGTTATGATTTTCTGTGAATAATGACTTAAACAAAGCTATTATATGCCTCAAAAGTCTTGAAATAGCAAAGTGGTTTTATGGACCACTTTCATGATCAAGACAAGACAGGCTCTTCAGACTCGAATCACTCACCTTCAGGTCATATTTTTTGTAAACAGGCAGCCGGTGACTGAAAACATTGCGAGTGACGATCATGTAGGTCTCATCTCCATCCACTGTGAGGCGATACATGCCCAGAAACTGAGGGAGCAGCGTGTTTCCATGGCACTCGACTATATACTACAGTGGGCAAATACAAAAAAAAGATTCACTTCACAGCTTGTGAAGCCATCGTAGGATCAACAAAGAAAGAGATGTTCCCTCTACCTGGTGGTACTTTTTCAAAATGTTGTGCATCTCGGCCACGTCCTCGCTGGTGATGATCTTGATGACATACCTCTTGTTGTACGAAGTGTGGAAACGAGCTCCACTACGGCCCTGAGCATCACTGGGAATTGGGGCCCTGCGTGTCAGAGAGTTCTGCCACGGGAGGAAAGAACAGTGAAGGATTTCACACCGCCAGGCTTGCACTAAACAGCTCCAATAAAACGGTGAAAAGCTACTGGCACTTCTCCTAGACTGCAGTCTGCAGTCAGCCTGGAATGCCAGACTGTACTGTCTGGCTACTTCTTTTATTGAACCTCATCACAAAGTGAAACACGTTGGCAGATTTTGCTCATTTGGATGGCAAAACATCCTCTTCTATGGCAATGGGGAAAAATGAGAAAGAACATGTGGCAGTTACTGCCCTGTGCAGAAAGACAGAAGTCAATGGGTTTGCATTAAATTGGCATTATTCAACCAGCAAAAGCACAGCTGCTTTACTGCCTGTGCTTTGGATGCCATCTTTAGTATAGCTGCCAAAAATGCAAGGTCTCTGCGGTTCACTGCAATAGACACACTCTGTGTTGCCGTTGTACTGAGTGGGATTCGTTTTCACGATGTTAAAAGCTGTTCCAAATTACTGAGCAAAAATCATTTAGTACATCAATGGTTCTCAGTTGGTTTTGCTTTAGTATTCCAGATTTGAATACCAAGAATTGAACAAACTATCAAGATTATCAACAAATCCATCTGAAAAATCCGCTTTAAAAACAAAAACTGAAATATTTGTACTAAATGATTTCGTAAATAAGTGGTTCTCAATTGGTTTTGCTTTAGGATTCCGAGCTTGAATACCAAGAATTGATTTGAACAATATGATTTTTTTTTTGATTTGATACAATGTACTTGCACAGGCCGAACAATATGCAAAACTGTTTACAAGACATACATTGAATAGGAAAACTGACAATTTTGTAAATGTAAAACATCAGTAGAAGTGCAATTTAAGCCTGGAATACACTATGCAATTTTTGCCCCGATTTTCCGCCAATTTACAGTCGGGAGAAGTTTACGCTAGTTGCTGAAAGTCAGAGCCACTCTGCAGATTTGAGTTGACAGATTCCATAGAAGATTGCGTAGTGTATGATGGTCACAGACTCCAATTTTTTAGTTTGACTGTGATTCCATCCAGTCAGAGGATATTTTCAGCCGATTTTAGAACACGTATTATTTTCATTTGTCATGTGTCTCCTAGCAACAAGGCGCACGTTTCTGCGTGAGTTTGTTGTGATCGGAACAACTTTAAAGTCTGGTAGTGTATGATCCTCGGTCATGTAGTGTATGATACCCAGTTTTCCTTTGTCATTATTCACAAAGTCGGTAAGTGTACGATGCCTAGTGTTTTAAAAATCTGTTCAGATTTTAAAAGTCGTGTAGTGTATTCCAGGCTTTATCTGTGAACCTTTATTTAATATAGTCTGTGTCTTTTATTTATTTATTTATTTATTTTTTACCTTGTATATGGCTTTGGAGATATGGCAACATTTTTCTCATGCCTATTTATTTTGTTATTCTACCTGTGCAAAATGTATTGGTTAGCTGCATTAGCATAGTTTTTTCCCCCCGCTGTCCCTACAATCCCAGTGCTGGGCCAACAGTAGTGTAAGTGTAGTACTGAAGTATTCTGGGAGATGGGCCAAATTCAATACAGTATTTTCAGCATATGGCATTTAACTTGATCTGAGCCTGAAAGATCTGATGATGGCTGTGGAAACTAAAACCTGATATTACTGCAGTTTACTTATACAACTGCTACATATGAACTGAGATACAAAAATGCTTTGTTTTAAAGAGGTCATATCATGAGTAATCAACTCATTTTTGAAATACTATATTGTACTATGAAATCCCAGCTGGCATTTCAAGATTCATTCACAGGTGAATGGATCAAGGTTGAATAACAGCTGAAGTTTCCTTCAATTTTACAAATTAAATCAATATTGATTTTGCAATGTTGTTTCAACATCTTACTTTTCATACAGACTTTCAACGGTTTGTCTTCAACAAAATTTCATTGTTAATTTATATATATATTGTTAGCCTTTTTACAACCATTTAGCATTGAATGTGGTTTCAACACTTTTCAACACTGAATCAACAACAGCTGACAGATTCCAGCTGGGAAAGTTACTTTCAGACCTTAAACTTCACATGTACAGGCTCTCAACAGCTTGTGCGGCACATCTCAGGGCGAATCTGTCACAGTGCACTGCAGACTTTGCAAAGAGGCTTATTAAAGGATGAGGCAGTAAAAAAAAAAAAATTATATTGGACATGACAAACTTGCAGCCGATTTGTGAACAGACTGAACAAATGGGCCCAGACTGCTGCTCATTTCACACTTGAAGAATGAAGAAAACAGTCATAAAAACTTAAATGTAACCATTCTTGGCACAAAAAAAAAAAAACTTACATTGTGAAGAAAGAAATTAACATAAAAATAAAATAAATAAAAAATTACCTTAATATACGATACAACCCCTTATACCATGGTCTGTCCGAATACTCGATTCTGATTGGCTGGCAGGTGTGCATTAAAACCAAGTCAGTTTAATCACTGTTCTATATTTACGCACTGCTTTCATTTGATGCACACACACAGATCGGAGATTGTGCTGCACACACACAGAAATATTCAGGAGCACAGAAACTTATTGTCAGCGCTGCCCTGTGACTTTTAGTAATAAAATAGCTTTGATACTGAATCGCTACATTATATTTCTCAGCAATGAGGAGGTAAAAGCTCTGTTTTTGAAGTAACTAAACACAGCTAGGGCTGTGCAAATAACTGAATGCGATGATCATGCGCATCTCATCAGTAAAGCCGGTTCTGTGATTAGTAGTAAATCTCTATCACATACTTTCAGATGGAGCGGCTTTTAATACACAGAGCCGTAGTTCGCTGACAAGCTACGCAATATCGTGTTCATTATCGGCGATGTATCGCCTGCGATTACGAATGCAATATTGCATAGCTTGTCACTTTTATCCTTCTCTCTCTATAACAAATTCAAATAATAAATTAATTCAAATAAATTTGATCTTACAGCACTACTTCATCTCTGTGTCTGATTTAAAGTGGGCAGAATGCTAGATCTAACGAGCCATAACTGATGAAAATAACCGTTATTTTTACCCTTCTGGTCAAATATTGCCCTGCAAACATCATTACTAGCTTTAACTTGTCAATGCTGGCAAATGTCCATGATATAACCGCGATAATCCATGGCTAGCTGTGCATTAAGTAAGGAATAATTGATAGCAGGCTGCTGAATTATTAAAAAATTACACACCCGAGGTGGTGACGCGGCCATGGCGCGAAGCATTATTTTCTAATAATTCAACGGACCGGAGTCAATTATTCTGCTTATACTACGGTTACCACACCTCAAATATTGTTCGCATTTTAACCCATGCCTCCGTTGCTAATTTCAAAACGTAATTTTAGACCTAGTAACAGAGGCTTGATAGCAAACTAATGCAGTTATTAATAAAGTTATTAGAGAGAGAGAATAAGCATGTGTGAATTACCTGAGTCTGTGCGTGTCTCTCTCTACAAACAATGAAGCTATGAGTTTAGTTACTTCAAAAACAGCGCTTTTACCTCCTCATTGCTGAGAAACATAATGTAGTGGCAGCAGCTTCTCTAATAACAGCGAAACTATAAGTTCATCTTACGTTATTACCTCGGTTGTAAGAAATGTCATGTACTGTAGCTTTTAATTTGCTAAACAATTTTACTGATAAAAACTGTCAGAGCAGCGCTGACAACGCGTTTCTGTGCGCACGTATGTTTCTGTGTGTACAAGTGTGTGTTTGTACTTTATGTGTGTGCGTTTGTGTGGGAGAGAGAGCGGGAGAAAGAGAGTATGTGCTTTGTGTACATACTAAACATAATTTTGTGGCAAAACATGGAAATAATTTGTCATTTTTATCTTTTTTGCTGTTGTGGGCTTTAAGGACCTTTGAAATAATTGAAATCATTTGGCGAAGT
This sequence comes from Tor tambroides, assembly GCA_021397915.2. Taxonomy (NCBI): domain Eukaryota; kingdom Metazoa; phylum Chordata; class Actinopteri; order Cypriniformes; family Cyprinidae; genus Tor; species Tor tambroides. Next base: position 13,287 of record JAFVLL020003959.1, read on the forward strand.
GATTTGGACATGTAATGCGTTCAAGACCTGCCTGGAACTACTTTTGCCATGTGTTTCCCTGAAAATAATGGCACACCTTAGAACGTTCGTCAGCCAATCAGATTCAAGCATTCAACAGCCCTGTAGTATAAACGATTTTAGTACACAGTGTGAAGGCAAAGGACCATTTGACCTGCAGTGGAGGGTGGTTGCCTCCATAGCGGCACTTGACCACTTACTTAAGCACTTATGTACCTGATATTCCTGATCATCAATGGAGAACCGCTCCCTCAGATTGCGGAAGACTAGAGGACAGTACTCCTTAAACTTGAAATGGCTTGGCATGTTTTCTCTTTGGAAGTAGAAAAAGGTGCAAAAGGTGATAACTAACAAAAGCAAAGCAATGAACACATACATAGCAAAATGATCACATTAAGTTGAAAAAAAAATCATCTTGAGTCAGTCTGTCTTACTTGTTGAAGAGATGGTTGTCCACCTTGATCTTTGAGTTGGCTTTGAAGTCATCAGGCATCAGCATAACAGGAATCTGGATGTGACTTAGTTCATTTATCTGGAAAAAAAATAACAGAGAGAAAATTATTCAGTAATGCCAGATTACAAATTAATTTGCACAGCTGAGGCATATCTAAAATAGCTTTATATCTGTTGTACAAGAGACTTCTGGACCTGCTCCAAATGAATAAATCAGTGTTTTCTTATTTACTGAGAACTATCTGCAGTACAGGGGCCATTTCTCAAAATGTGCTGCACTGATGGACCGCTGCCAAGAAACAACTTCCTTTCACTAACAACAGCAGCAGTGAAAAACAGAGCCGTCTGCGCCAACAGGGTGAGCATTACTTATTGGCCGGACTGTCCACTTCCTTTTTTTATCGTTTTAAATAATTCAGTACACGACAAGTGGTCTTTCATGGGCAATAGCACATGGATGACTACACTTAAACTCAAGTCAGTTGATTGATAGTGACATTGGTGCCTACTTACGTAAGGATAACCAGATTTTGGTGCACACGTCCGTTTGTCCTACAAGGTGGAATCCAACCTGGCTATTTGACACTCCTTTTCCATCACATGAACACACACACACACATACATACACAATGACGTTATTTTTGTGCATCTTCCTGTGCCTCCATCTGTCCCTGCTGCGTCAGGGGGTGTCCTCTTGTCGATTAAGAAGCATTTCAATAAAGAAGACTATGCTTTGTGATTTAAAACCAAGCCAAATAGTAGTCTACAAAGAGATAAAAAAGAAAGCAAGACTGGGGGAGAGGGCAGCGGGTTCACTGAGAGCAGCACTGAAACAGCAGCAGCTGAAAATGGGAAAGGACAAATCACGGTCAACCAGCCTGAGCTGTCTGATGCAAACACACACACACACACACACACACACAAAGTATGTGCCATGCGATTCAGAGTAAAACAGTATATTTTTTTATATGAATTTAATGATACATTTTAATAATGATAGTTGACCATGTTGATTTATAATTGATATAGATCATTAGTTGATTTATAATATCTATATACATATATTGCAAATAAATATTATATTATATTAATAATATATATAAAATATATATATTAATAATATAATACAATTTTATATATGCAAATATTTAATATATGTGTGCATGTTTTAATACTGTACATCATATATACCATAGAAATATATAAATATTATATACGTAATATTAACAAATAATAAATTTAATGATATTATGACATTTTTATAATATATAATTATACATTTTTACACTTATTTATAATACATACCTGTAAGTTGAATTTAGATATATATGTAATATTTAAAAAATATATTAAATATTAATTTAATGACAAAATATTATAAATATATAATATAATATGCAATATGTTAATATATTTTAATTTTTACAATAATTTAATATATAATTTTATCATTCATAATTTATTTACGAAAAAATTATGATTTTTTTCATAAATAAATACTACAAAATATTTTAAGGTAACATTAAGCATTTAAAACAAGATATTCACTTGAAAGCACATATACATGATTATTTTACACTTAACGATAATTCCAAAATTAAAATGAGTAATATAAGGTCTCCCAGTTGGACACTTGCTGAACAAATTCAACAGTCGTCTATTTGACATTCTAGCCTTTGCTGCCAGAAAAAAATATTTTGTTAACTTGGATCAGAGACAAACCTCCATCCTTGAAAGGATGGCACAAGATTATTAGGGAAATGATTCCCTTAGAATTTTTAACTTGTGTTGCTCATATGTCTATTGAAGCTTTTTCTCAAGTTTGGACACCATACCTGAATTTTATCGATGTTTCTTTAAGTAATATTTTGAATTTTGGTATGTCATAATGCACTTTATTTATTTATTATTATTATTATTACTAGCATTGTAAAAAGATGGGCATTGTTTGTTAGTTGGTTTGGTTAATGTTATAAGTGGTTGAAAGGTTGATAAAAAGATGCAATAAAAAAAAATTAGTAATAATAACTGTGACGTGATAAATATAAATAGTACAGCGAGAGTGTGTTGATGTAATTGCATCCACATATAGATAGTACGTGACATAGCGGCTCTTGACCCCCATCCATTTTCACTTGCTTACGTAATCAACATTCAATTTCATTTGGATACAGCCACTGAGATTAATCAAGCAAGCAACCAGAGTTGCTTGCTTGATTAATCTACTCTGGCAGAGTAGGCCATGTGTTTTCTGAAAGCCACTCTAGAGCATGTGCGCTGTTAACATTACAAGTGATTTCATACTTCTTTTTATTGCATTTCAAATCAGAGCTAAAATATAATTCCATTACTAGAGCCTGTTATCTGTCAGCACATACGGCTTATCACCCGCTTTACATAACACAGCACTACTACAAATTCACATTGAGGGCAACAGACAGTCTCGTTCCTTATGTGCTGTGAAAAAAAGCAGGCTGAGTGTGTATGGAGGGGTTTCGGGCTCTAGTTTAGGCAGTTTTTCATTCTGGCCATTAGGGAAGATCCTGCCACAATGGAAGAGGCCTTTATGTCCTTCACCTCAGACTTAAGTTATACCTTCGAGACTCTTACGTAATCGACATGAAAAAGCTCATCTGAGTCAGTGCTGAATGAGAGGATAAAACATCTAAAAGGGGAGAAGAGGGAAGGAGGGGTGTGGATTAGATGAGAGAGAAGAGATGAATCTTAAAGAAGTATGAAAGACATAGACAGGCATCATGCATATGCAAGACAGTGTGGCTATATGTGTTGAAGGGAGGGGCTTTATTGGCCTAAATGATAAAAATAGGCTAAACCCACAGGCGATATTCCTGAACACTATATTTATGAGGTCAAAAGATCTCATTGTCATATAGCATCAATAAAGTAAAACACAAAAGATGGACGGTAAGAATGTGCTAATGATGTTTGGAAGCATAAACCTGCAGGCAACACCGATCCATCTTGGGGTTTAGTGATGCTATTCTACACAAACATGCAATGACAGAGAAAGTGATAGAACAACATCTCCTTCGAATGTGAAGTCATGTCCTAGTCACATTTTCTTGGTTAAAATAAACATTACTTCCACTATCAGAAAAAAAAAAATCTATTTTATATTTTTACAATAACAATGTAATCAATATTCTATTTATTAAAGCCAAGTTAGTGTTTTTAAGCATTTTACATTTATTCCAAAAAAATAACTCAATGCCGTAACAATTTAAACAATATATTTATTTGTGAACTCATGTTCAGCTATTCTGTTAAATAGCTAATTTTGAACTATTTTTGAATTTTTCAGATCATCAGTCATGAAAGATCGGTAAATATTGGTCACAGACAGAGATTTACCTTAAATTTCACTCACTAAAAACTCACACAGATCATGTTTTCAAGCCATTTTAAGTTTTATTTTGACGTAATAAAGTGGTTATATCTACGTGTGAGTTTTAAAAAAAAAAACTCTTCCCATTAACGCCATTATATTGTTCATTCAGACTGATTACCGCATCAACCAATCACAGCCAAACATAACCAGTCATATCACGATGGAGGCATTGCCTCCTCTCACATGACTTTCTCCCATTCATTCTCAATTACCCCACTCCAAACTCACGGCACACTTTAGGGGGTCTGTTAAAACTCAATGGGCTCAGGGGAGGCAAGAGAGATGCTGACTCCCGCTGTAACTTTACCCACTGGTGTTGCAGTTGGACAAAGTTTCTTTAGAAATACTAGTGATTTATGCACTGTTTAATGTTATATTTTGTAATATTGGTGTTGTTTTATTTTTGTACTACAAATTTTTTATCATCCAATATTTTGAGGAGGCACTGCCTCCCTTGCCTTATGTAAGTCTTAATATAACCGAATTATTAGGCTACATCAATGGAAGTCATTTTTAAATGTTAAATCAAGTAGAAATAAACTGCACATATTCACTTTTTACAGCCAGCCTCTAGGCCTGATGAGAAAATAAATCAAAAGGCCATTCAAACAACCTCTCCATTTCAAAACTGAGATGCTGAAGTGAAAAGCTGGCTTGTGTTTTACTATGTCAACACAGCATACTCTGAGGAGCTGAATTTGTAAAGTAAAATGGGATCAAACATATTTTGTTGACAGACAATGCAACTCTTTCACTAAATTTCACTCTGTTACACTTAAATATTTAGTCAGATACTACAGTACATGAGTTAGTAAGCATGAAGTCACTCAAAATATATGGCCTGAAACAGTTTGACCTTAAACACTGGATGTTGCAAGTTAAAATGGCCTACAAAATCTTAATATCTGATATCAGGATCTACAAGAGTCCTACATAAGAATCATAAGAATAAGTTTGAGGATGAGTTATATGGCCTACATAGCGATTCTGTTCATTTTCAGAGCATTTTCAACAGTTATCATTTTCTGGATAATCTGACATTGCCATGTGATTCTGTGGTATTGCAATAATGCCATAAATTAACAGTTTATCTCAACTCTACTTCTAATAAAAAGAATGTACAAGAAATTTAGATTCTTTCCAGTGGTATCTGAGAGTTACAGAATACACAAAAACAATGAGGCTTTGATATCTTGAATTCAATCTATGTGTAAATTAATTATTAGTTTATACTGTAGTGTTTGCACCTCCACACAACACAGAGGTTACAAATAATAGTTTTAATGCATCTCATGCATGTGCATTATGACAGCAGCATAAGATTCACGGACACTGGTGGTCAGATTCCCAGGAGACCAATTAAAGGTTTGTCAGATCCCTGGAAATCTTCCATTCCCACAGGAGAAGCACTCTTTAAACATGTCATGTTGTTTCAGGTTTAAAACACACACACACACACACACACACACATATATATATATATTTAGTCCTACAGTTGGAATTCATCATAGGGAAAAAATACTTTTTTCTTGCAATTAATGATAAGAAATAAGAGAATAGAAAAGACCATAAATATAAAAATCTATTTATTACGAGTTCACTGGCTAACAGAGAAATAAAAGTGCATTCTTGTAGGCATTAAGTGCTGGCAATGGATGAGGAATCAGGGATCTAAATGCTGTCTGCACAGCAGCCTGTGTAGTTAGTCATTCAGCGTCTTCAACAATCACGACTGTGTGCCAGAGCCTATCATCTGAGCTAACACTTGCTTTGCTTGCTGACACAATCATTTCACTGATTCTTGAGTACTGAGACAAAACATGTCACAAAACTGAAAAAATAAACATTTATTTTTTAAGAAATTATGCTGGATTAATCTGTCAGATTAATGATAAATATTCACCTATATTTAAATGTAATCTCCCCCTCCTTCCATATTTTTCCTTGCCTATTACTCAACACCACCAGATACATAAATAATGTCAAATGAAATATAAATATTTACAAATCAACCATTCACGTCAAAGAATTAATCAACTGACACCACAGGATGCTTTCAAACTGATTTTCAGCACCATCTGTTGAATTTTCACCACCATGAGATGTGGTGAAAAAAATGTAACAGTTTTAACGGAATAATCACATTCTGCATTTCACACATATTACAGTAGGCATTTTGTTTTGCTGGTTTTACAACTAACAGGACCAACTTATTATCTAGTTGATCATATTATAGCTGTGAGACAGAAAATGTAAGCACAATCATTTACAACTGTATTAGAGACTGTGTGTTCTCCTAACAGGTGAAATATGTAAAGAGGACCTTGAGAATGAAGGCTGAATTTGATTTGAAGAAATATTAAGAAATAAAAAGTTTGAGTAAAATAATTTTTTTAAAGAGATATATTTATAAAGAATACAAGAATTTTATTCTAATTTTAAGAATAATTGCGCTTACGTTTTTCTTAAGCATCTATACTAGGACACTACTGTAATACATTATACAGCCTATCTGCTTTTATGTGTTTACATTTTAATACACATAAATGATTGAAACATCTGATCATTTCAAAGTGGAAATGTTGCCTGTTTAAAACTGAAGTGGCATGTTTTGCCCCATGTCTTGTGATGGATTTGCATTCATTCGCGCGTGATGTTTCGAGCCGTAGAATGACGTAAATGCTAGAGTTTAATGAGGGATCAAGAAGCCGCAAGAAAACTGTCACACGTGCCGTCAATCCGCTCACACTGAGCATCGCAGCTGTTATAAACCTGTAAGAAAACGGAACCCTTACCGAGTGGTTCACTCCCCACATCAAGACGCTGAGCAGCGGGTCGCTGGCCCGAAACAGCTTCACCTTCTGAGACACGAAATGTTTCTTCTTGGTTTTGGTTTTGCTGGCGATGGATGCAGCAAGGTTGCTGGCTGCAGAGGCCATGTTTAGCGAGCAGGCTCGGATGAATGAAATCCCTCTCTGAGCGTGGCACTATGGCGATGTCTTGACACGAGCTGTTCGGAATCAGCAGCGCTCCGCCGGATCTCGACATGCAATTTGTCCCTTTCGTTATTTAATGCATCGCGTTCACGCATCCCTCTGCAAACGCGCAGCTGACGAGCGATGGAAAACTCTCAGAGATCCCGCTATCCACCAACTCCCACCAGCTAACTGCTAGCTGTCATTGACGTTAGCTTGAAGGTTACAGTTGGCTGGATGTGTGCGCTACCAACTCATTCACACACTCAGCTTTGCAAACTAAATCTTAAGCTCGCCCGGCAAAGCATCCCAGAAGCTCAAACGAATGATATCCGTGTTCACCGTGAGGCTAAACGGGAAACGTAATAGAAAGTAAACAGATGCACAGATTCAGGATGCAGAGATTTTACACCACCCCGCTATAAAAAGGTGTGTCGCCTCATTTAAATCATGGCGAAAACCCGTTAACGAGCGTTATTATGGTACGACCACTTACGAATCTCTCAGTGCGAACGTAACTAATAAAAACCGGTAAAATACTAAAAGGAAACAACTACGGTCCTGCTGAAGTCAAGCCCCGACGAAGACTGGGCATCTGAGCCCATCCACTGCGCCTGTATGCAGCAGCTGGATCAGGCTTTACTGCCTCTCTGACAGCTCTGCTTTAGCTCAGCACGTTGACACATAAATCTTGTGGTTCACGTAACGCTATTGGCCTGGCGCCACTCTCGGGTAGATACGGCTACAGCATGATGAAATCCAAGTAGTCCTATTGGTTCATTCATCTCGATTTTGGTTTTTGGTCAGTAATACAAGCTTTTCACATTCAGTCTTCAACGTTAAAAAAATAAAGCTGTCTAAATAAGACATCAGCAGTGTGCAAAACCGAGTCCAAGCAGAAGAGATGTCGCCGAGGACGTGAAACTAATCAATTCCATATGCTACCACGTACCTGCGGCGTAAACAGAGTAGGTGGATAAAAAAAATGATTATAGGATTATAATGCACATGTATCTAAAACCTCTAATATGCATGTTATCTTTTCTGTGGTAGCCTGTATTTTATGCAGATATAGCTACAGGCCTTTCACAAAAATGTTAGGAAGACCACATTTAATCAGTAGCCTATAATTAATTAGATTTCTTAAAACTGCGCGCATGATTTTTCCCTTATTATAGTTGCATTTTAATTTCTTTTATACATAGACCTAAATTTTATATAAATTAATAGCACTTTTGAGAAATATGTTGTATGAGATGAAGACGCAGTAATATCAGTAACCTAATAAAAGTTTTACATAGAGCGGCTCGCCTCATGGGGGCAGACATGTTAAGATCACATAACTATCTCGCTAATCTTGTTATCTGACACTTTTGCTCAAAGAATAAATTAACCTGATGGCGCTTGCAATGGCATTAGTAAATGAAAACGTTTACTTTTGTATGATGCTACATTCATATTGCTGGTGTAACTGTAAATTAAAGATGATGCAACATAAAACACACACACAAACCTGAGCACACCTTTAAATTTGCAAAGCACTTTTTTTTTTTTTTTTTACTGTAGGTCTAAGCTGAAATCTTACCATGGCATATCTTTACTAGATATTACTTAAAGTGTTGGGCAGTACCTAGTTACTAACTTAGTTACTGTAATAATATTACTTTTTGCAGTAACTAATAGTGTAACTAATTACTAATAAGATTTCAGTAATAATATTACAGTTACCATCCATAAAACAGCTTAGTTACTTTTGATGCCTCAGCCCCGCTGATTTAAAATCGAACAATCAAATAATTCGTAGATTTATTTTCATAATTTTCACAACTCGCACATGCATGTGATGTCTCCAGTGCAGCAGGCAAGCTTGGAATATGGAAAAGCTTACATTCAGCAGATAGAAATATTGCATTATATTGATTTTGTCAGGGAAAAAAAGTTGTGGCTTTACTTTACTATGGCATTACATCCCACCCACATCCCTCTGATCAGCATGTGGTACATTATACTACTATAATTAAAAATCTTTTTGGAAAATTAAACAGTTTCTTACAAATTTATGTGATTTGATAAAATACATAATGAAATATATTCGTATAGCGGAGAAATTACAATTAGCTTCAAGCTACACATGACAATTAAAGAGATTAATACAACACTTCTACTTGAATGTCACTATCAATCACTATTGAGTGTTTGTAATAACTTCTGACTGTGATCCAATGTGGATTTTGGTCAAATGATGAGGCAGAAATATGTTGTTAGTAACATTCTAGAAGAATTTTATGTGGAACATACACAGTTACAACTTCTGTGAGAAGAAAAAGTAATGTAACTAGTGTAAGTAATTACTGTTGCCAGAAAGTAATAAGTAACAATATTACAATAAATAACACTGCTTACTTATCATTACCGTGTCCCCCGTCTTAATAACCAGCCATTTACATTAAAAACAAAACAAACAAACAAAAAAACCCATTATTTCTAACGTTCCCTCAAAGGCGCATCTTTCGGTGTTCTACTGCCCTCTTTAGGCATTATGATGCCATTATTCTTAACGACTTCTGACCGCTACTCAACAAGAAATATTACCGAGATGCTATGTTATTCGTGCCTCTTTAGTCCTGGTTTGATATGTAATGAGAGAAACTAAATAACAAGCAACACCTCTAAGAAACCAATATACTATTACAAACATCATGCAAACCATTTTGTCAGACCTGTAACAAAACAGCATAAAGACGAAATAAAACGTGTCTCACACATCACAAAGCCTGACTCTTTATTTAGATCAGTTTGTTTTGCTCTCTTTGGCTCCTTGTGCATGTACAGAAAAGCCAAATCCCCGCGGTCCGTGTTTGATTGCTCCTCCAACAGTCTCAGTGGGTGATGTTTGGTGAAATCTCACGCATCTTTGCTCCAGTTCCCTCACTGCGAGACCAGCAGCACGCTGATAAACACTCGCGAGCCACGCGATTTAAAGCTCTGCGACATAAACTCACCGCATGCTGCAGCAAGTCTGACATATCTGAGATATTTTACAAGAAGTTAGTGGATTATCGGAGTAACTGGAGAAGTTATGCTATTTTCCCGGACCATCGCAACAGCTTAAAAATGAATCCTCATTGCGCGCGCTGTGGGAAAATTGTCTACGCAACAGAGAAAGTGAACTGCCTGGACAAGGTATCTTCTCTTCCTTCCGATGCTTATAACTATAAACGTTCTTTCACAAATATCTTTCATGGATTGAGCTTGTTTTCATCTCTCTACATTTTACAGTATTGGCACAAAGGATGCTTCCATTGCGAGGTGTGTAAAATGACTCTCAACATGAACAACTACAAAGGATATGAGAAGAAACCCTACTGCAACGCGTATGTTATTGCCCCAAAATACTAGTTTATTAATTACTTACATGTTCATATACACTGGTAAATTGTTTTTATATGGGAAGTGTGGAAAATACATAAAATAAATGTTTACTAATAATCTGAATTCTATTTGATAGAAGATGAATATGGTAGAGTCCAAAAGCCCAAAATGACTCCTTCCTTTCTCCAAAAAGGCACTATCCAAAACAGACCTTTACAATTGTGACAGACACCCCTGAGAACCTACGACTGAGACAGCAAAGCGAGCTCCAAAGTCAGGTAAGATCACTTGTTCACTATATAGTGTGTTATACATTGTAATCACATTATTACGCATGATAAAAATGTATTTTGAGAATACTGCTCTAAATCTAAAGGGGGGGGGGGGGGGGCATATCTAAGGTAAGTGTTATTTGTTGCTATTGGTAGAGACAATACAAAGGGATGAGACAATTGCTTACAACCGCGTGAGTGTTTCGGCTGCCAGGGAGGGACTGGGTGTGATACTTTGAGGTCAGCATGGAGAAAAGCAAGGCAGCTGTCTACTCCGTGGTGCCCTGGCCGATCCTCTCAGATTTTCCACCTGGCAGCCCAAAGATGCTGCCAAGTCCATACTGCGGCCTAATCCTGGCATTATGACAGAAAATGTATTTTTTTCCGAAAGATAGGTCAGCAAGCTGTGAAAATATATTTTGTGTACTTGCATACACAAAACTTTACCTGACCAGTTAGTCTGCTGCATTTGAGGTTATCAGAAGAAGCAACCATCTAGAACTCCCTCGTAACCGCATAGGAACGCACTTAAAACCACTCAGAACACCATACCTACTCCCTGGTAAAATGGTTTTATTGTTCTACAGGTCAAGTACAGGAAGGATTTTGAACAGAGCAAGGGTCGGGGCCTCAAATTCGTCTTGGATACTCCAGAGCTACAGAGACTGAGGAAGGCCCAGGATCAGATCAGTAATGTATGTTGGAAAAAGCAGACAAACTAATGTAGCCAAACGGGAAAAAAAGCAAATATGTAAATTTGATAAATTAGTGTACATAAATGCAAGCATTTATGATTAGTCAAACAATACTGGCCAAAAGTTTGGGGTCAGTAAGATTTTTTTTTTTTTTTTGGAAAGACGTCTCTTATTCTGACCTATTCTGAATGTATTTGATCAAAGATACAATGAAAAAAAGAGTAATATTGTGAAATATTATTACAATTTAAAATGTTTTCTATTTTAAATGTAATTTATTCCTGTGATGGCAAAGCTGGATTTTCCACAGCCATTACTCCGGTCTTTAGTGTCACATGATTCTACAGAAATCATTCTAATATGCTGATTTGCTTCTCAAGAAACATTTCTTCTTATTATCAATGTTTAAACCAGCTGTGCTGCTTAAAATTTTGTGGAAACTGATACATTTTCTGCATTATTTGATGAATAGAAAGTTCAAAGAACAGCATTTTTAAGACTCAATTCAGTGCATCCTTGCTGAATGAAAGTATTAATCATACTGACCCCATACTTCTGAACGGTAGTGTATACATCACACGAAAACACTGACATCTCCATTCTTGCAGGCAAAGTATCATAAGGATTTTGAGGTGTCAGGTTTGCATGGGGTCACTCAGGGAACGCGCGGGACGTACCTGGTACGCGCTCAGATGACACCTAACCATGAGACAGTGGGGAACAGCACACACAAGGGTGTCCATCAGTACATCATGGAGATGGATCGAAGACCTGGCGTCATTGTGGGTAAGTTCTCTAATGTGAGACCCTCACACCTGGTAGTACACCCTAAAAAAGGAAATCAGCATATTACCTAATACCTTCAAAATATCAGACTTGTAAGCAAAATATTACAATTGAAGATCGAGATCATCCGGTTTATTTTTGTTTTAGCACCTGTTCTACCTGGTGCATACTATCCCAGTGGCCACAGCCATGGGCACAGCTACATGCATCAGACCAGCATGCATTCACTGAGGTCAATGCAGCTGAGGTCACAACACATGAGCATGGTGAGTCTTGATTTTTCTACCGTATTATATAGCATATACACTCTTTTTGGTTAAAATGTAAAATACTTATTCGTAATGCACAAATACTTGGTCACCAGACTGTGTACAGGGCCCTGTATGACTACACAGCGCAGGATTACGACGAGGTGTCATTCCGGGATGGTGACATCATTCAAAACGTGCAGCCGATCGATGAAGGCTGGATGTATGGAACGGTACAGAGGACGGGGAGGTCGGGTATGCTGCCTGCTAACTATGTAGAGGGCATTCGCTAGTTGTGTCACTGTCCTCAAATCAAACACTATATCTGAATGGTCACAGGTACAGCTCTATTTTAATAGTGCAAATTGTCCCACTTTGTAGGTGTTTAGGATGTTACATTTCTCATTTTGTTACTCTGAACGTCCAGTGTAAGTCAGTGTACACTACTGTTCAAAAGTTTGGCATCTGTAAGATTTATTTATTTACTACTTTTATTCAGCAAGGATGAATTCATTTGATCAAAACTGACAATAAAGATATTCACATTGTTGTAAAACATTTCTATTTAAAATAAATTTGATCTTTTAAAAATCTCTACTCATCAGAAAATAATCCTAAAAATCAGTTTCTATATTAGGCAGCACAACGGTTTTCAACATTGATAATAAAAATAAATGTTTCTTGAACAACAAATCAGCATATTAGAATGATTTCTGAAGGATCATGTGACACTGGAGTAATGGCTGCTGAAAATTCAACTTTGCATCACAGGAGTTAATTACATTTAAAGATATTCAAATAGAAAACCAGTTATTTTAAATGTATTAATTTATTTCACAATATTACAATTTTACAGTATTTTTTTTAATCTTCTTCCAAAAAAATTACAAAAATCTTGCGACCCAAACTTTGGAAAGGTAGTGTATGTCATGTAATAAACAGTATTTACTTTGAAATAAATGTTAAATGTACAAGATGTATAGAGGATTGTAAAGAGGATTTTGTCACATAAATATGAAAGAGCGCATTATTTTTAACAGCATGTTACCTTGTAAAACACAAATATTTGTGTAAACTGTTCTGCACAATGTAAATTAAATATTCCACTACAACAAAAACTGATTTGAATCAGTCTGCATTAAAACATGACATATTTTACCCACCATTCAAGCAGTATATCAGAGAAAAAATTTAGTTTAATACTTTTAATAAACATTTCAAAAAGCTGATATCAGGTGTTCATAATTGTTAAGGGACTGACATTTCATCAGCAAAAGTTCCCAGCTTAAATACTGGTACTATTAGTCAAGTAGCGTTTCTGCTACAATCTCAGTTCACCTTCATCTCAACAATATTCATCTTCCTTTCTTCATTTTGACAACCTTCTCCTTACGTTTTTTCACATGCTTTGGCACTTTACTTTTTCTTTTCTCCCTCTGAGCTTCTTTAACCAATTTCTTTCTTTCCTGAAAGACAGAAATACCAATTTAGTCTTACAACCCATGAACACAATTCATCTACTGCAACATTTTCTGTTCCCATTAGGTACCTTTCTGTCCAGTTGTGCTTCCTCAGTGTTGCTGCCACCCTCCCGTGTGTCTTCCCCCTCAGACTTCTCCTCATCATCTTCATCCTCCTCCTCTCCCTCAGAGCTTGAACTATCATCCTTCGTGGAGTCTTCCAGTATCGAGGGTACCTGGCAAATAAAAAAAATCTGATTTCTCATTGTCATTACGCTTGGGTTTGGCAATGGCTGTTGTTTATATTCTCTGTCTTAATCCTCCCACATGCCATGTAGGCAAAGAAAATTCCGAAGAGAGCTAGTGGGTGCATTAATAGTAAAAACAAAGTCTTGGCCACATAAGGCGTCTTAAACCTAATGCTTAATCATTAATGCACCAAATGGTCTTCTTAAAAACAAAAACGGCATTCTCCTCACCGTTTGCACACCAGAAAGATCCTTCCTGAGGCCTGTCACTGTCTGGTAGAGGATCTGTAATGGAAAACAGATCATTTCAACCACTGCTACTAGTTCTCAGAGCATTACTAATGCTGCATTAGTTCATAATTTTTCATTTAGGGCGGCAAGACGTACATTGTCAGCGTTTCCATCTTCAGAAGAAGCCTCCTCATTTTTCTTCAACATTGTGTCCACATCCCTCTCATAATGGGTGACTTCATTAAGTGTGCGTGGAATGTAGGCTTTCTTAAACACCTGTTTTGAGACAGATCTATGTGTGAATCATTAGAACGGTTCCCACACCAATGACTTCTCCATGACCTTACAAGTTTCATGATTGCTGTAGTATATGGGTTTTTAAAAAATCATTTTATAGAGGTTGCCAGGAATTTCTATTTTTATTTGAATGATTCCTTGAAATTGTAAAAATTATTCATATATTGTGTACAAATGTCTCCACAACGACTATCAATGGAGAGACTGGTATATTTTTATATATTAGAGATTACAATATTAGCAAGTGTTTACCAGTGTTATTTTAGTATCATTTTATATACTAATATAGTATTTGATTTAGCTTTATTTTTATATTTTTAGTTTTCATTTTAGTTTGATTAAAGGGCAGCCGTGGCCTAATGGATAGAGAGTTGGACTTGTAACCCGAAGGTCGTGGGTTCGAGTCTCAGGTCCGGCAGGGATTGTAGGTGGGGGGAGTGAATAACCAGCACTCTCTCCACCCTCAATACCACAACTGAGGTGAGACCCTTGAGCAAGGCACCAAACCCCCAAACTGCTCCCAGGGTGCCCCACTGCTCCGGGTGTATGTTCACTACTGTGTGCATGTACTTGGATGGGTTAAATGCAGAGGACAAATTCCGAGTATGGGTCACCATACTTGGCCACACACCACTTCCCCTTTTTAATTGTTGTGTTTGTCAAATTTTTTTTTTTCAGCTTTAGTACTTCAACTTAAGCTTTGGGGTTTTTGTTTTGATTAGTTTAAATTTGTGAAGTTCAAGTTTTTCCATCTAATATTTATATTTTATTGAGCATTATTTCGATTAATTAAGATAATTTTTAATAGTTTTAGATTTAATTAACAATAACACCAATGACCTTTACTCTACATGAGTGCTCACAAAGAGCACTTTTTCTAGACTATTTATAGAGCGGGGAAAACCAAAAAGAAAAAACCCTCATATTTACCACAGAAAGACCTTTCAAACATATTTTACATTTTCATTACATCTCATCCCCATGACGTTTTCAGGACTGCAGATTACTATTTAAAAATTCAACTATTTCCCATGACTGTGTGAACTCTGGTAGCTTGGACAGGGATGCAAATGTTGAGAAATGTTAAAAAAATGAGTTCACCTCCTCATCAACTTTGTCCTGATTGGATCTTTCCTCTGCAGTTCTTTCAGATGCTATCTCCATTGCCTGCAGGTAAACCACAAACATATTTAGTCAATCTACAACAAATGTATGTACCCAATAGGGCTGGGTTTTGACACAAATTTCACGATTCAATTCTGATTCACAAGCTTGTGATTTGATTCAATATTGATTATTTTGAATACATACCAGGTACAGTACATGCCAAATTTTCTCAATTAACTAAAACAAATCCCTCAACTAATGCTGTAAAATATACATGAGAGACAGTTGGTACTACATTTCTATAATATTGAAGTGATTTGGATACAAACGCTTAAATTACACTCAATGAAGTTTTTATAATAATGAAGTTACAATTACATAATTATATTCTACTCCGATTCGTTTTTTGGAATATAAACAGGCGGATTTATTCAAACATACATTAAACATTGAAGAACAGTAAAAATGATAATGAATGTGTTATATGGTGCATATATTTAGCAAAATGCTCCTATCTACAGTTTATTTTTCTAGCTGACTAACGAGTTTATGGTCACCGAGTATGTTGAGGTAAATGTGACGTTACATGACAAGCTGTTATATTGACGTCTTTCCGCGGCTGGAACACTGATTGAGCGATTATATGAGACAGGATACAGATATCGGTAAATTGTATTCTCTTTCTTTTAATACACCTTTGGATGTTCATTCATGTTTATTTCTAGCTGTAACTGGTATTGAAGCGGAGGAGATGATCAGATCACGTGCGCTTCATGCTGCCGCTTCTCTTGAACTGAGGCGCTACAGCGATCTGTAACTTCATATCATATGTAACTTCATATGTGTCACTTTCATATCAGAAGTAATAAAGCATAACGCTTATTGCGATTGACTGGATTGGAGCGCGCTACAATGTTCCGTTCATTATCTGAAAACAGGCAAGACTAATCGATTCTTGGGATTTAAGAATCAATATCGTTTTGTAAAAATGAGAATCGATTAAAATCGAGAAATTGATATTTTTACCCAGCTCTAGAACCCAATCATATCAAGCTTGTCTGAATGCACAAAAAGCCACAAGGAAAAGAAAACAGTGTTGGGAAAGTTACTTTGGAAATGTAATAGGTTACAGATTCTAAGTTACCCTATTTAAAATGCAATAAATAGTGTAACTATTTCAATTATTAAAGTAACGTAACTGATTACATTTGATTTTGATTACTTTTCTAAATTTGTAATGAATGTTTTCAACTGTTAAACATTTTGAAACATTTAAACGAAGCAGGGTTAACGTTACAGTAGTACTCAACAATGATTACTGTCAGACTTTAAAAATCCTTCATCACTTGAATTAAGATTATAAAAATTTTATTTTAAAGCACAGCCACCACAAAATCAGACTTTAGCACCTCTTTTCACTTTGAAATCGTTCTGAGGTTAAATACAGATTTGAAATCATAAGATATAGTTTAACAGCTATGATATTGTTTTTGAAATCAAATCTTTGCATAGCTATGACAGGAAACACTGGCATCTAACAATGCTTTGGAAAAACAGTTCATCTTAACAAATAAAACATATACATAAACCCAAATAGGAAATAAAACAGTTATTAAATAAGCATGTGTCCTATTCTGTGTCCTAAACTCCTGCCTCATATTTTAGAGCAGTCAATGCAATTTGGGAAAGAAATCAATCAAATCTGTGTGTGTGAAAAAATTCATATGTAACCTCCTTTGTAATCGTTAACATTTTCATAAGTAACTGTAACAGATTAGTTACATTTATTTTGTAATTAAATTACATAATTACGTTACATGTAACTAGTACTCCCCAACACTGAAAGAAACAGCCTGTCGTTAAGATTAACGATAATGCATCGATGCAACTCACTGACCTTGTCCAGGTACTGATTAATGTTGTCACTTGTGATTGAGGGGTCTGTGATAAACTCAAACAACTCACGCACAGTCATAACTGCCACATTATGTTTCTGGAAAAAGTCTGAGAGAACAAAAAAGAATTAAAAAAAAATTGACATTAACATTAATAATATCTCAACCTATTCAAGGCTGTACAATTACCATTGACATTGCTGCAATCCTTGCGAAGAAACTCTAAAGCATGAGGATGATCGTGCTCAACGGACTGAGAGACGTCAATAATATAAGCATCTCCATTATGATACCTGCACACCAGAACACAGCGATGCTTAATGCTTTTCTACGCTTTTCACTGATCACGGCACAACTGAACATCAACAAACATTAACTAATGCTTAAAAATACAAAAAGTCAGCTTACAGCATATTGAACTCGCTAAGGTCAGCATGGACCAGACGAGCTTCATTGTACATTATCCTCATGTTCTGGATGATCTGTAGGTAGAGTTCCCGTGCTTTGGATTCAGAGAGGACGGCGTTCTTCAGCAGAGGGGCAGGCCTGAGAAATACACCAACAAGATCACTTAAAAAGCCTGGAGTGTCATTTAGGAATTTGTCGAAAACTATAAAACACTGCTATGTTTGGATCAGCTGCTGAGAAGTATTTGTGCATCTGTAAATGGTGAAGGTAAATGCCCACGTACATGTCATCTCGACCAATGAAGCTCATGACAAGGACGTGACTCCGCAACATGATGGGCTCTGGACTTGGAATCTGTGCGGTCTGTAGTCTTGAGATAAATGGATCCGCATTAGAGACAAAAACCATCATAAATTATGTCATACTCAGAAGTCACACTCACCTGATCAAGTTTCTCATTTCCTTCTCAGCCCAAGTACGCACCATTTTCCTAGGATTGCCCTTGCAATAGCCATGGCGGAACCTAAATTATATTTCAACACAGAAATTCAGTGCTTAATCGCACACATCAATAAGGATAAATTGGACTAAATGTCTGAACAAAGACATCTGTCTTACCTGAATTCCCCGCTGACATATTTGTCTCTGTCTTTGAATAGTAGAATTGATGTTTTGTATATTTTGATGGCTCTGCTTTCTCCTTTTGCAGTAGTTGCATGGTAGACATTTGCCTGTGGTACAAAATGCAGGAGAGAAATAATTTTTTTTTTTAATTAAAATGAAAAAAAAAGCAACATTATTTACATTAGCTCTTAGTTAAATAACTGACATAGACACAAGATCCCAAGTGTACAAAAAATATAGCAATGGATAATTTTATTAATTTCAGCTAAACAAACCAGGCTTATAATAGTTAAATAAAAACAGTTTTCATTACTTGAAATAAAAGAAAAATTATTTAAAAAATAAAAAAATTAAATAAAAACTTAGCTAGCTGCCAGGGCAACATTTTTCATTTTCAACATGAAGTACTAAAATAACTTAAAGAATAAATGAAGTAAAACTAATAAATTTATCAGTGACACTAAAACAACAGTGAAACAAACTTGCCTCTTTGCCTGTGCTGATACAGCCATTGACCTCTGAAAAGACGCCTCTGCTGAGCATTTTAAACAGAATCATACGTGTACGGGGGTCCAAAACCTGTACAGTCACATTAAAATATCACACTGAATAATGCATCAATCATAACACTGAAGCTCAAGTAAAATCATCACAAATAAAGCTTAAACACCTGTTCAACAGTTGCTCTGTCTGATTTGTCCTTTACTCGAAACCTGCAAAATTGCATGAGCTTTTTAAAATTAAAGACTTAAACCTGAATGGAAATCATGTCTGTTGGGTTGTTATTGTTAGCTAAAAAATAAAACTATAATTATTAAAAATAGTTTTCATTAATTTAAAAATGAAATGTAAACATTAGTAGAAAAACTTTACTTTAGTTGTCAGGGCAACATTTTTAATTTTCTTTTAATTACTAAAACTGAATTAAAAATAAATTAAAGCTAAATACAAAATACAAAAAAAAACACTAATAAAAATGACAAAAGCACATAAAATAACTAAAAATAAAATTAAAATACATATATACAAATAAAACCTAATTCAAACTACTTATAGAAATACTATAGGCTAATAGTAAAGAAATAATACTAAAATAAGATTACATACGTGTCTGCTTCCCTCTGCTTTTGCATCACAGTGACTTTATTGATGACAGAATCAGCATAGCTCAGTTTATCTGTGAAACATAGATACTTAAATCAGAAAAGGTAAAACTACTTTTTTCTGTGGATAAGTAGACTAAATCTGTAGTACATACAGCTTTTCACACAATTTCTCGATGTAATTTTTGATTACATAATAATAAGCTTACCAAGGTTTATTTTGTTTTCAAATTTCCTCAGGACCTTGTCTGATGGAGTGGACATTTTTAAGGAATTTTTAGTAGAACTTTGACGATTAGCCTGGTGGAAAAAAACAGGAAACATATATAACCCAATATGACATCGTCTGTCTAACCTACACAAATTCCTAGAAACACAAGGTTTGTTGTCAACAATGGTACTCATTGGCTTTGTGGTCATAATCCTTCTATAATGAATACCTGTGAATTATTCCCAGCCCTCATTGCAGTGTAGCGCTTTGTGAAGTCTCCTCCTCCTGATTCAATCCAATCCCATTCATCGTCATCATCCTCTTCCTCCTCATCATCATAGTCCTCCTCATTTTCACCTTGCTTATCATTTTCGAAGGTTTGTAAAGTAACTTCATGGAGTTGGTTCTCCAGGGAGAGCTTGTCAGGGATGTGAATGATATCAGAATCACTGTGAAATACCACACATTGTGTAAATTATTATTATTAATATATATATATATATATATATATATATATATATATGCATAGATTTTTCTTATCGATTTTGATTTTTTTGCACCCTCAGATTCCAGATTTTCAAATATTTGTATCTCAGCCAAATATTATCATAACAAACCATACATCAATGGAAAGCTTATTTATTCAGCTTCCAGTTGATGTAAAAATCTCAATTTAAAAAAATTGACACTTATGACTGGTTTTGTAGTCCAGGGTCACATTATTTATATATATATATATATATATATATATATATACACACACACACACACACACACACACACACACACACACACACACATATACATATATATATGTATGTGTATGTGTATACATGTGTATATACACACACACTATATATATATATACATACATACATACATACACATATACATACACACTGTAAATATACCAGTATATTATTGTTTTTCATGATCTTTGAACCATGTACTATGATCTGACTATAGCCTCTATCAATTTAAATTAATGCAGTTTCATACCTTCCCGTCTCGTCCGCGTCATCAAACTGCCCTGGCACAACCTGATACATCGCGGTGCTCTAATTGTAATTGTAACAAAAAGTCCGAATCCTTAAAATATATCTCAACAAAAAAAGAGAATATAAAGGAACTGACCAAATACTGTCGAAACACGCTTACATACCAACAGCACACACGCAGACCAGCGTACTCTCACTTCCGGCAATGTGGATAAGGGTGCTGAGAAGGATCAAAAAGAGAACTCGTAACGCCAAATTAATTACGCACCGATTTTCAGTGGGCTGATCATTCACGAATTACTGTACATCATTGACATATATTGCAGATATCAAACGTATGTTATGACGTTGCTAACTCTACATTACTACATTATTATTTATAATTATCAAATATTAAAATGACTATTTACTGGCACCAATCACCTTTAGATACTTTAAGTTAAATATTCTAAGTTAATAATAATAGTATTCAATCTTAATATTATAATACTATTCATGTTAATATTATAGAAAAGTTTTCATTGAAAATGCAGACAGAAAAAATAGAACTTAATTTCTCACTCTTTCTTAGTGTACATTTATTGATTGGATGATTTATTCGCTTTACAGGGTTGAACAGCAAGGTGAATAAAGCTAAATCAATGAGTTGTCTACATCTGAATTGATCTGACAGGTATTTGCAATCCATCTGACAAACATGGTCACTGATTATGATATCTGAATTAATTACAATACCAATCTTTGCAGAAAAGGTTTGGTGCAATCAGGCCTATAAGCATACTGTGATCAAATTTCAGTCAAATGCTCTCAAATGTAGTGTTGTGAACGGAGCTTGCATTTTATACACCAGACAGATTACACAGATTTTGAAAAGCCCCTGAGAAAGAGAATAACTGAGAAATTCAAATTAAACTAACATGCAAAAATCAATATTTTTATAATCATAATGTCAAACCCATCAAATTATATTCTATGGTTCAATGAATGGATGGATAATTGAATTGGTTGAAGGTTTCATTAGCTGGCAAACAAAAAGACACACAAAAGATATAATTATCTAAAGCATGTGAATGTACAAAGTATCTGAAAATGTAGAGAACCTCACATTCATCTTTTTGATTCTCCTCGCTGCACAAATTGGATCCTACATGGCTTTTCAAAATTACAACCACACGCTTTAGACTGATCAATAAATACCTGCATAAAATGTTCAGTGTTTTCTATCCATATAACTGTGCACACCCACACGCACTTGTACACATTTACAAGTACAAACATCATTACACAAAAACAAAAGAAAGAAAAATGTGTTTCAACAAATATAAAGACCAGTTCATTTACAATGTTTAAATTGGTTTTAAATCCAAAGACTCACAGCTTTCAAAATGAATCAAAACATTTTGCCACTGAGAGGACTTCAAATTCACTGAATCTCAAATGAAGTTTTGTGTGGGCTTCAGGGGTTATTCAAGTCACTCTATTGCAACAACTAGTGTAAAACTGTATGATTTTTGGGAATCAACTGGAAGATTGATATTGATTGAGATTTAGAACCGCTACCTACCGGATAAAAAAAAAAAGTGTTTTTTTTTTTGGTGTGAACACCAGTGTCGAAGTCAAAGTGAATCCTAGGGAGATTTCCAGTACAAACACAAAACCAAGAAGGCAAACACAAATCACACTTTAAAGATACATAAAATGTACTCTGAATCACACTGACATTAAATACATACTGCGTGACTCTCAGAAGCACTCTTCTCTCTGATGCGCAGGCCTTATAATATAATACTTCACACTCTACGCCACCAGAAGGCGCTGTTTCAAGCTTTCCCGCCATTTATACATGTCGTCTGCATCATTTGTCAATGAGGCTCAAAGATGGAGGATAATATACAAAGAACGGGCAAATATTGCCGATAAACTGATTGGCTGTTGATCACCCAAAATAAAAATTACAGTGCTAAACAGCAATTTTATCCAAAATGTATTCAGCCAATCTTGATAATGAAAATGAGTCAGGCACTTCAGCTCTTCAATTCCATAAGACAAAACAAAAAGAAAAAGAAATCAAACAACTCCATACAGATACTAAAAACATACAGAAACTGACTTAAGAATAATACAATTTAATGCTGATATATAAATCTTCTGTTCATCATACAAATGCTTCTAATTTATTGATATAAAGGCTTTATGATTCATTAAAAATCATATATATAGGATTAAAATTGCTACTGTCCAGTTATGTGTCAATCCAGATCTTTAGAAAAAAGCATTAAGGCATCAAGACAAGAATCACTGTGCTTCAAAAACTGTTCTCCAGTCAGCATCTGTCATGCATACTGTATAAGACATATCGGCAGAAGCCAGGCTTTGTTTCTCCTAGTGTTTGAGGAAGCTTGATAAACTATGGCACAAAATCAACA
>JAFVLL020003961.1:0-25434 GCA_021397915.2 Tor tambroides
ACGCAAAAAGACTTGAGGCTGTAAAGGTGCTTCAGCTAAGTACTGAGTTAAGGGTATGAATACTTATGCAATGTACTTATTTCAGTTTTTTTTTTATTTTTAATAAATTTACAAAGTTGTGACAATTCTGTTTTTTCTTTGTCATTATGGTGTATGGAGTGTAGATTGATATGGGAAAAAAAGTAATTTAAAGCAGTTTAACATAAGGCAGCAACATAACAAAACGTGAAAAAAATGAAGGGGTATGAATACTTTCACAAGGCACTGTAAGTAGTCCCATATTCATAATTGTGACCACAAAGTCTGTTTACAATGTCTACCATTGTAACATGTATACAGTACATCTGCCAGTGTCTGTGTATGCATATATATATATATATATAGAGAGAGAGAGAGTATCTTGTAATATACATATACATACATTATGCATATGTTTATTTTACTCTCTGCACAACTCTGTATACATATATTTATACATATATATTTTAATATCTTTAATGTACTTGAAGTGTGCACTAGCGTTGGGCGATATGCTCAATTTTCATATCGTGCTATCGTCAGACTGTGAGATCGCCGATACATGATATTATCGTGCTAATTAATTTAATTATTTATTTACTTGTTTGTTTCATTGCTGGTGTTGTGCCCATTTTCGACCCCCTGCCAAATTATTACCCCTCTCCTTGAAATCGCTATATGATTGCCTAATCCTAACCCCACTCCTAATCCTAACCCCTCCACCACACCTAACCCTATACCTACCAATACTAGGGGAGTAATAATCTGGCAGGGGTCAGAATTGGGCACAACACCGGAAAGTGAACTAACTCCAGCATAAGGCTAAAAACAGCCTTATGTTTTTAATGACTGAATTTGTATTTAACATGATGACAATTTAATAGAAACATAATAAGTTACTAATTATGATGCTTACATTTCCAGTTATTCAAAAAGCAGCTACAGAAAATGAGCAAAGAACATTTACATTATCAAAGAACCCCTGCAAACAAGCCTGCAAACAAGCACTGGCCCTTTATGGGCCCACTTAGGGCTGCCAGCGCAGGGCCCCTGAGAATTTGCTCATTGGCAAAACGTTGGCCTCTTAGCACTGGCCTTGCACGAGCAGCCCTCACTTAGCCTCCAGGAAGCCTAAGCGCTGTTTTATTGAAAATAATAAAGTTTGAAGTCACCGTTATGGAGGTAAGCGCTTGCTTTAGTTGGGCTCTTGCAAATATATGCAACTCCATTATGGAGTCAATTTAGTTGCATATATTTGCAAGATAATTGAAGCATTGCAAAATAAATGACTATCACTGGAAGATGCAAAAAAAAAAATTGAAGTTTGAGTCTTATTTCAGAATTGAAACCTTGTAGGGGGGTCTGGGGGTATTCTCCCCATAAGAAAATTTGTATGAATTTAACATGTAAATGAAGCGTTCTGGTGCACTCTGACAACAAAATAAAGGAAAAAGATAACATATGCTTCAAGCAAAAAAAGCACATTTATACCACAAATTTCTTGGACAGTGCAACTCTCTTATCATCAGCATTCATACTTCTCTTTGTGAGCAGTGGAGTAATTTATTTTTGCAAATTTTAATGTTCACATTAGAGTGTGCATACTATCAACAAACTAGGAAACAGAAGCTGCATCTGAAGTGGCATTACACAGATTTTGTGTCAGCTTAACTCACAATTAAGAACTTCCATGCCGACAACATGTTTACATGCGGATGTGAGCGTAAGTGTGCCATCAAATGGACCAGGTGTGAGATGAGGGTGTTCAAATCGCGGTGCTTTCATGTCATACAGCGATCAATCTGCGCATTCAAGTCAAACCAAGAAAGAGACTTTGGTCAAACACACTCCTGTCTACGAGCTTGCAATCTCTCTCTCTCTCTCTCTCTCTCTCTCTCTCTCTCTCTCTCTCTGACAGACAGACAGACAGACAACCCACCCCCCCCAAAAAAGCTCTTCAGATCTAGACGATTCACATAAATTACATATTTTTATTCAAAACGGCGAAATTTGCAGAAAAGCGACTAGTTTGCAGGTATGATTTTAATGCTATTAAAAGTGTGCACATTGAGAGAAATAAACAGCAGATGTTCATATTAACAACTTCTTTAACTTGAGCAAATGCTGCTAATACACATATACATTTGTTAATAAAGTTAATAAAATGAAAACATGCATGTTTTAAAGCTAGTGAATAAAAGGAAACGATCCACCCACATGCCTCTGCCCAATGACAGTGCCTGGATCAGTATGATCTGCGTCTCGGGCCTATGATGTCACTTCCAGGGAGGCATGCCCAGGCCTGTTGTACACGCCCCCATCCCTTGACTCCACCCCATGTCAAAACAGTGCCACAAAGTGAGATGCGCAGAAACGTGAAGCGCAAAGGGGAAAACAGTATCGCAAGCTCACACTTGACTGAAACGCAAAATAAAAGCAGCATTGCAAATAAATTAATAGATATGGCCATGGAAAATATGTATTGCAAAATCATTGCTTTTGCTCTTTCATTTATATTTTGCAATTCTTTATTTTTGTTTGCAAAAGTTATTTTCTTCTTGAAATACTTCATTTTCTTTTGCAATTCTTTATTTTTGTTTACAAAAAGCACATTTATTTTTTTCTCAATACTTTCATTTTCATTGGCAAAACTTTATTTTCTTTTGCAATGCTTCAATTATCTTGCAAATATATGCAGCATTAAATTGACTCCATATAAACATTTTACATGAAATTAAAAGAAGCACAATTAAATTACACTAAAGGTACTTGAATTGTTGTCATTTTAACACAGTTGAGTATATTACAATATACTGCACTTAGTTTTAAAAAAAACACATACTTAGTTGTTACAAAATAACACTTAATATGCACTTACAGTAAATAGTACAGTACAATTAAAATATAATAAGTGCATCAAAAAGGTAACAAGTGTATTTCTCTATATTTCTTTATTTATATATTTCTATATATTCTATATTTATATTAGAAATATTTGTGCATTTGTCATACTACACAACTATTTAAATGAACTGTAGTGGTAATTTTTTTTTTCTGTGTAAAATATACACTTTCACCTTTACATATATAAAATTTAAATTAAATCCTAGAAAAAATATTGACCAGGGGCACATCAGGTACTCGCAGGCAAAACTATGGGTGCTCCAGAGAGGGAACAAAATGTTAAAAATGAAAAGTGGATCCTGTTGCAAAATACAAAAAAAATAAATAAATAAAAATAAAATAAATAAATAAATAAAATCGACATCCAGGCACTCAAATAGTAAGCAAAGTAAAAAGCCTTTATTCTAAGACAGGGCACCATATTAAAAAGACACCAACGTGTATCAACCCAAGCAGGCCTTCATCACACCCTGTGAGTGCCTGGATGTGGATTTTTTTTTTTTTTTTTTTAATTTTGCAAAATTATCCACTTTTCATTTTTAAATTAAATCTTGTTGAATGCTGAAATAAGTTCATAAAGTCCTATTTGAGTTGATTAATTTTTCCTATTTAAATGCCTTGTATTTTCCAGCCTGTCTTGTGTGGATCCAGCTGTCTAGCTCCCGGAGCGATTCTCAGCTCTGTCTGTTTTCTCTCTAAGGTGTCTTGTGTCTGCTGTGCTTCATATCCTCCTCATCGTTCTCCAGCAGGACTCCCAGATCTCTTGTTTCTGGGCTCTGCTCCTCGCAGACGCTGCCTGGTTTTCATAACCTGCCCTTCCTCACTCTTCTGGTCATCTCCTTCCAGCAAGGGCTCTACTTCACTCCAATAGGCGGGGACTATTTATGCTCCGCCTCTTCGGCTTCTGCCCTCCACCCTCTGCAGCACCCTCCTGGGTGGTTTTCCAGCTCTACTGCATGCTTTGCTGTTCTTTTGCCTATTTGTATTAGCATCTTGTCTATCAATAAATCTCTCTATCTCTGGGTTCTCATTTAGACACTGGTCCAGACAGAGTCTTGCCTCTCCTCCCTAATACATCCCAAGTTGGGGCAGCCCGTAAGGATAGGCTGCCTCTTCCAGGGCAGGGAGCAGGCCTCTCTCTATCAGATGGGCTTTGATCAAGTTAAATATTTGGAGCTATTGATCTGCTCTGAGAGCAAAAATCTGCTGGATGATTTTACAGGGTTTTGGCTCTCTGGTAAAGCTGCCAATGTAAACATTTACAAACGTGGCCATGAGACACTGGCAGTCAAAACGGTCCATGAAACCACCATGTCCTGAAATGGTGTTATCAAAGTCTCTAATTTGGAAGGCCCATTTGAAGCCACTGGTGAAAAAGCCACCAAATGGTCCCATGATGGAGATAAAGCTGTACAGAGTGATGCTGTGGATCTGGAATGGGTACTGCATCACTGCGGGGAAGGAGACCAGATGCCATTTTTCTTTTCTTTTTGAATGGATGTCAATGGAGGAGAGGCTTCATTACGCTGAATAAACAGCTTTTTTGAGGAAAGAGCTTATCATTTAATGAACTGACAACATCAGGTAATCTTCAACATGTTTTACACTAAACAATAGTTTTGGATTAAACTATTTTTTAGAGTTTCCCTTATGAAAATTAACCATGGTTTTATTATAGTAACCATGTTTTTTTGGCTCAAGTCAAATCTCAAGTCCTCAAAGAGATAAAGTTAATGAGATAATTAAGTGACTAATTAAATTATGATTGTGCATTAGTAATGAACACCATCTCGGTAACGTATTATAACTCTCAGTAAAGGACCGACTTTGGGATCTTGCTTAGAGAGACGAATCCACTTCGAGTGTAAACTAAATGAGCCAATGCACATTGGCATGCACTGATTGCATCCAGCTACCGCTGATCACAGCGTGAGTATAAGTAGGCAGCAGGTGCAGCGCATATTCAGATTTTCGCTGAGGAGCTGAGCCGGAGACCTGGCTGCTCAGCGGTGGTACAGGAGCTGTGGCGACGGGACGTGACATCTCCGTTCCCTCCTTCAGGGAATAAGGGTTACAATACGTAACCAAGACGTTCCCTCTCAGTCGGTCACTTTCGACGTCACATCGGTAAAGGACCGACTTTGGGATCCCTACGAAAGTGCCACGGATACTGCTCCTTCCAGTGTCTTTTGTGAGCCTCCTGCACCCTACTTTGGTGCAGGCCAGGGCTTACAACAAGAAGGCCAGCTCACTGTTGTTGTAGCACTACCTACTTAGTGAAATTGGATAACACTAGGAACGTACCCGTTCTAGGCACTTACACTCAAAAAAATGATTTTTCAGTTTTGTTCACTTTACCTGAACAATTCATGTTGAATGAATGCCATTTTGGCTATTTTTCATTTCAACATGATTGTGTCATGTTAAACTGACTTAAAACTGTCAATTAAAATAGCACTTTGTTGAACATGATTTAATCGTGGACAGTGTTTCCACGTGATTACACCACATTATCTTAACAACAATGGATGATGTTAAACCAGCTTGAAAATATTTGTGTTCATTTAACACGAACAGATGACATTCTACTAAACATGATTTAAATACTTATTTTTAACTTGAATTAATGGTTTTTAAGTTGAACTTCTAATTAATCATGCTACACAGTAAACTCCCCAGAGTAAAATTAACTCTATTCAGAGAACATTTGGTCCCTCTCTAAATAGAGTTAAATTAACACTGAAGCAGAGTTAAAATTAATGAGCTAATTAAGTGAATAATTCAGCCACAGATGAAATAAACTGAAATAAAAGACGACATTAAATCTCTGAAGATCTGATTAAACAACTCCACACACAGCATCACCAGCTTCACTCATTACTAACCTGATTGAGTTCATTGTATGTCTAGAGGCACTAATTGAGAATTTACAAAGGTTTAGATGTTGATGTTTTATTGGTCAAGAAACAAGCAAAAAAAACAAAAACAAATGATTCCACCATAATAGTGGTCAGTGTTTACTTTGGTTGAGCTCTTGACCCTTTCCGTAAATTAGAACTGTTTGCTTTTAAGCACTTGTAGTGTTGTTTTACAGCAAATGTTTGTATGTTGTTAAATCAAAAGCTTGAAGTAGCAGATTAACTTATGCTTTCTGTTTATAACTCATTTGAAGAACACATTGTGAAGTGATCTTTCTTTGGTTTATTGACATTGAGCTACTACAGAACTGCAAAACTAACTTAAAAAAACAATTATAAATTTAATGCTTCAGTGATAAAGAACTGCATCAGCTCAGGCTTTTAGACTTGAACACTTAACATACGACCCTCAACAGTGGTGACAATAATTATTCATACTGCAATGCATGATGAGAGTTTTTACTATGGTGTTACCCAGCATGCATTGCAGCATGAAGTGTTTTGTTGGTTGTCACCATCGTTGAGATTCATATGCTGGTTCTTGTGTCTGTGTATCTACATAACACAGTAGTTTGACATTTTTGTGCATTGCATAGACTTAAAATCATTCACAATATCTATTAGAGCAGCACTTCATTTGCCTGCTGTACTTCCACAGGGTTGATTATGCAAAACCTAAACATTTAATGAGAGAAAAGGAGAGAGAATTTTTTTTTTTTTTACATGTAATCAAACCAGCTCATGATCACCTCATCATTTTATTATCTCATCATAAAAGCAGTTAATATACATACTTAATGTACAGCACTGATCCCTCTGCTTTACAACATCATATGCATTGTTACAGAGAGAGATCTAACACAGGAGTCAAGGGTCAAGAGCCCAACTAAAGCAAACACTGACCTCCATGATGGTGGCATCATTTTAACCAATAAAACATCAACAGCTGATCCTCTGTGATTCTCAGTAAGATCGTCTGAAGACGTGTGACAGAAATTAAGTCAGTCTGGTTAGTAATGAGTGAAGCTGGTGATGCTGTTTGTGGAGTTGTTTAATCAGATCTTGAGAGATTTAATGTCTTTTATTTCAGTTGATTTCATCTGTGGCTGAATTATTCACTTACTACTCATTAATTTTAACTTGCTTCAGTAGTTAATTTAATCATTTAGAGAGGGACCAAATGTTCTCTGAATAGAGTTAATTTTACTCTGGGGAGTTTACTGTGTAGCATGATTAATTGAAGTTCAACAAAACCATTAATTCAAGTTAAAAATAAGTATTTAAATCATGTTTAGTGAATGTCATCTGTTCATGTTAAATGAACACAAATATTTCAAGCTGGTTTAACATCATCCATTGTTGTTAAGATAATGTGGTGTAATCACGTGGAAACACTGTCCACGATTAAATCATGTTCAACCAAAGTGCTATTTTTTTGAGTGACAGTTTTAAGTCAGTTTAACATGACACAATCATGTTGAAATGAAAAATAGCCAAAATGGCATTCATTCAACATGAATTGTTCAGGTAAAGTGAACAAAACTGAAAAATCATTTTTTTGAGTGTACACATATGGACAACCGTTTAGGTGCATATGGAATGTTAGAGATGATTGCAACTCTCTTAAAAATGGCAGAAGTCTGCCGGGAAAACATGGGCTCTGAGGCTATACCATGGAATTTACACATATGGGATCCATTTAGGTCTCTACATATGGAATCCAGCCCTCTACCGGCTCTCACGGATTCATTGAGTGAAGGCCTGGCGCCGGATGTTCCGCCACGTCTGGCTGCCGAGGGGATGGAGGAGCTCAACAGGGTCTACAGTACGGTCTCTCTGGAGCAGTTGTAGCAAGCCGACCTGAAGCCTGGGGCCTCTCAGTGCTTCTACCCATTTGAGGTGAGAACACAGGACGACACCGGCTCCACACCAGGCTATAGAATCTAGCGAACGTGTTAGGGGTTGCCCAGCCTGCAGCTCTACAAATATCTGTCAGCGAGGCGCCACGAGCCAATGCCCAGGAGGATGAAACACTTCTAGTAGAGTGAGCTCTCAACCTGAATGAGCAGGGCAGGGCAGGGCAGGGCAGGGCACACCTTGGGCCTGATAAGCCAGGGTGATGGCATCCACTATCCAGTGGGGCATCCTCTGCTTGGAGACGGCATTCCCCTTCTTCCGGCCTCCGTGACAGACAAAGAGCTGGTCTGAGGTCCTGAATCTTTGTGTCCTGTCTACGTAACATCTCAATGCTCGGACGGGACAAAGCAAAGCTAGGGCTGGGTCTGCCTCCTCCAGGGGCAGCGCTTGCAGGTTCACCACCTGATCCATGAAGGGAGTAGTGGGAAACTTGGGCACGTAGCCAAGCCGGGGCCTCAGAATTACCTGGGAGTCAGCCGGCCCGAACTCTAGGCACGAATCGTCGACCGAAAATGCACGCAGGTCCCCTACTCTCTTTATGGAGGCCAGTGCAAGCAGGAGCAGAGTTTTCATTGAGAGAAACTTCAGCTCAACTATCTGCCAAGGCTCAAATGGCCCTGCTGTAGTGCTCTGAGCACTAGAGACAGGTCCCAAGAGGGTATAGAGGGGGGCCGTGGATGATTTAGCCTTCTCGCCACCCTAAGGAACCTGATGACCAGGTCATGCTTCCCCACTGACCTCCCATCCATGGGGTCGTGGTTGGCAGCAATCGCAGTCACATAGACTTTAAGGTTGGAGGGAGACAGCCTTCACTCCAACCCTTGCTGCTAGAAGGACAGCATGACTCTGATCGGGTATCTCCGGGGGTCTTCTTGACGAGAAGGTCACCACTCGACGAACAGGTTCCACTTCAAAGCGTAAGCACGTCTCGTAGACGGTGCACGTGCCGAAGCGATGGTGTTAAGTACCTCAGGGGGTAAGTCACCTAGAACCTCCGCGTCCCGTCCAGGGACCAGACATGGAGTTTCCAGAGGTCTGGACGCGGGTGCCAAAGGGTGCCCCGTCTCTGAGTCAGAAGATCCTTCCTCAGAGGAATCTGCCAAGGAGGGGGTGTCACGAGGAGCATTAGTTCCTGGAACCAGGTCCGAGTGGGCCAGTATGGTGCCACAAGAAGGACCTGCTCCTCGTTCTCCCTGATCTTGCACAGTGTCTGCGCAAGCAGGCTCACCGGGAGAAACGCATACTTGTGAAGACCCTGCGGCCAGCTGTGTGCCAGTGCGTCTGTGCCGAGTGTTCCCTCGGTCAGGAGGTAAAACAACTGGCAGTGAGAATTCTCTGGAGAGGCAAACAGGTCTACCTGAGCGGCTCCGAAACGTCTCCAAATCAGCTGAACCATCTGGGGATGGAGTCTCCATTCCCCGGGAAGCGCAGCTCGAGACAGCTCGTTGGCGGCCTGGTTGTGCAAGCCCGGGATATGAAAGGCACGAAGTGACCTCAGATGCTTCTGACTCCAGAGGAGGAGGTGGCGGGCGAGTTGCGACATGCGACGGGAGCGTAGACCACCTTGTCGGTTGATGTACGCAACGGTCGCAGTGTTGTCCGTGCGGACCAGCACATGCTTGCCTCGTAAGCGCCCTTTGAGACGGTTCAAGGCAAGGCGTACTGCTAGCAACTCCAGGCAGTTGATGTGCCAGTGTAGATGGGGGCCCGTCCAAACCCCTGACACTGCATGCCCGTTGTATGTGGCCCCCCAGCCGGTGGTGGAGGCATCCGTGTACACCACAACATGCCTCGAGACCTGTTCCAGGGGCACTCCTGCTCGAAGGAACGCGGGGTCTGACCATGGAGTGAAGGTTTGACAGCAGGCCGGTGTAACTTGGACCCAGTGAGTGCCACGTTGACACGCCCACCTCAGGAGTCAGCCGTGGAGCCAGTGTTGAAGCGGTCTCATATGGAGCAGCCCCAGCGGGGTGACTGCCGCAGCTGCTGCCATATGCCCCAGGAGCCTCTGAAACATGTTTTCCTGCTCTTGAATGTATTCAAGCAGTTCAACACCGACTAAGCACGTTCCTGCGTGAGGCGTGCCGTCTGTTCGACCGAGTCCAACTCCATGCCGAGAAAAGAGAACCGCTGCGTCGGCGAGAGTTTGCTCTTTTCCCAGTTGACCCGAAGACCCAACTGGCTGATGTGCAAGAGCACCTGGTCCCTGTGTTCGCACAACTGATCCCGGGATGAGCTAGTATGAGCCAGTCGTCGAGGTAGTTGAGAATACGAATGCCTTGCTCTCTCAGGGGAACAAGGGACGCCTCCGCAACTTTCGTGAAGACACGGGGTGACAGGGACAGCCTGAAGGGCAGGACCTTGTACTGGTATGCGTGCCCTTCGAACGCAAACCGCAGGAATAGCCTGTGGTGCGGAAGGATAGACACATGAAAGTACGCGTCCTTCAGGTCGACCGTTGCGATCCAATCTTGGGGACGGACGCACCCGAAGATGCGCTTCTGTGTGAGCATCTTGAACGGGAGCCTGTGAAGGGCCCGGTTCAAGACATGCAGATCCAAGTTCGGTCTCAACCCACCGCCTTTCTTGGGTACAATGAAGTAAGGGCTGTAGAACCCTGTCCTCATATCGGCTGGAGGGACCAGCTCTATCGCGTCCTTTGCTAGTAGGACTGCAATCTCCGCACGCACAACAGGGACATCTGCCTCCTTGACAGAGGTGAAATGGACCCCCCTGAACTTGGGCGGGTGCCGGGCGAACTGAATCGTGTAGCCGAGTGTGATGGTCTGGCGGAGCCAACGAGATGGACTAGGAAGCACTAGCCAGGCTCCGAGAAACCATACAAGTGGCACCAATGGGACCACCGACTTACCTGCGGTGGGGCAGCAAGGGGGGGCTCAGGGACCCGGCTCAGGCGTCTCGTTGCCAGTCCAAAGCGGGGTCAGTGTGTGTACAACACCTACCTGCGTCCGGGCAGAGGGTGCGCGAGTAGTACGATTGGTCGTACTCTCGGACTGCCCACAGCTCCTCACTAGTGAGAGGGGAGGGTGAGCGTGAACTGAAACTGTCTCATTCACAGATCCCAGTCCCCTCAGAGGACCCAGAGATAGAAGAAATTGCTCTTTTGTCGAGTTTGTGAGTACCGCAACGGCCGGCGGTGAAAAAAAAGGAAACAAAAGATTCTCCGCCCGGCCCTCCTCCAGGGGAGGGGGTGGTGCGTTCACCACCTCCCGAAGAGTGACTTTCTCCATCTCTGGGTCGCCCGTCTCAGGGCCTCTTGCTCTTCCACTTGCCACCAGGTTTGGCGGGGGCCTGAACGGGCGGGGCGGCTGCCCTGCGACTGGCTCCACAATGCTGCTTAGGTGGAGGCTGCTGCGCTTGCTGCGCGGGAGTGGGGCGGAAGCAGGGGGCTGCCCTCGGCGACGGGCAGGCTGAGGCACTGCCGCCGGCGGCCGGGTGGAGGCAGCAGCTGCACGGCGGGGCAGGATGTGCTTAATGGCCTCAGTCTGCTTCTGGGCAGCAGAGAACTCCTGGGCAAAGTTCTCCACTGCATCGCCGAAAAGGCCGTCTGGGACACGGGGGTGTTCAAGAAATGCATTTTGTCCGACTCCTGCATGTCGGCCAGACACAGCCAGAGATGGCGCTCCTGGACCACCATAGTGGACATTGCACAACCCAGAGACCGTGCAGTGACCTTCGTCGCTCGTAGCATGAGGTCAGTAGCGGCCCGAAGCTCTCTAAGAACTCCTGGGTCGTGCCCACCCTCGTGCAGGTCCTTCAGTGCCTTGGCCTCATGAACCTGCAGTAATGCCATAGCGTGTAGGGTGGAAGCAGCTTCTCCACAAGCCACATAGGCACTGCCGGTCAGGGCCGACGAGTACCTACAGGCCCGGGAGGGGAGAGATGGTTTGCCCCGCCAGGTGGCAGCGGCATTTGGACACAACTGCATTGCAACCGACTGCTCCACCGGGGGGATCTCTGTGTACCCCCGCGCTGCCCCACCGTCGAGGGTGGTGAGGGAGGACGAGCCACTGAGGCGTTTCGGGCAGTGAAAGGTGCCGTCCATGACCCAGTGAGCTCATCATGCACCTCTGGGAAGAAAGGCACCGGGGTGGGGCCCTGAGAACCAGTGCAAGCCACCCCGAGAAACCAATCGTCCAACCTAGAGGGTTCGGGACATGGTGGAGGTTTCCACTTGAGCCTGACCATTTTGGCGGCCCGGGCAAGCATAGCCACCATTTCTGGATCCGTATCTGGTACTGCCGACCGCCCAGAGAATGTCAGCGCTCCCGGATCTTCATCTCCAGAAAGGTCTGGCTCACTCTCCGATGCAGCGATCGACATCCGATCATCGGGGGGACCGCCAAAGGATACAAGTGGTACCCCCCTTCTACGTGAGGGTCCAGCCTGTTCCCGTGGCAACTCCACTGGCTGCGAAGTGCCTGTGGAAGAAGGAGCCCTCGAAAGTTGGTTCCTCGGAGGGGAATTACTCACCATCACCATAAGACCAGTCCGGACACTGCCAGAAGTAGTGCTGCCCCAGCTGTCACCAGGAGAAGCCTTAGATCTAGGCAGTGGCACGGGTACCCCACACAGGGAAAATGGCTGCCTGCAGCACGAACAGAAGGTAGTGCATCCTGTTGTGTGCAACCCACTCGACAAGGGAAGAACCACTGCTGCTGGAGCGCCGTTACACCAGATTGAGCTATCCCAAGAGCGTGCTCGTTTACCGACTCATTTGTCAAACCGAAATCTTGGTCAGGAGCAGAACAGAGTAACCACTCAGCTCTGAAGCAAAAAGCTGAATATACGCTGCACCTGCTGACTACTTATACTCACGCTGTGATCAGCGACAGCTGGATGCAATCAGCGCATGCAAATGTGCATTGGCTCGTTTAGTTTACACTCGAAGTGGATTGGTCTCTCTAAGCAAGATCCCAAAGTTGGTCCTTTACCGACATGACGTCGAAAGTGATGGACTGAGAGGGAACTGCTGTTAACAATCAGCATCACTGAAGAAAAGAGAAAAACAAGAACTACAACTGACTTCAGCCACAGCCTTGGAGGAAATCAACTGAAAAAAACAACAACAACAACATGATGCCACCATAATTGTGGTCATGGTTTACTTTAGTCAGTCTCTTGACCATTTTACTAACTCAAAGTAATTTGCTTTTAAACAATTGCAATATTGTTTCACAACAAAAATGTGTGCATTCTTAGCAATGCATATTACAAATCAAAAATGAAGTTTTGATATATTTATGGTAAGAAATTTACAAAATATCTTCATGGAACATGATCTTTACTTAATATCCTAATGATTTTTGGCATAAAAGAAAAATGGATAATTTTGACCCATACAATGTATTTTTGGTTATTGCTACAAATATACCCCAGCAACTTAAGACTGGTTTTGTGGTCCAGGGTCACAATTATGCAAAACCTAAACATACAAAAAAAAAAAAAAATTTGATTGTAATCAGGCCAGCTCATGATGACTTCTTCATATAAAAACAGCTAATATCACCTCGCTGTAGAGCACTGATCTCTCTGCTTTACAAAACCACATGCATTACTACAGAGAGAAATCAAAAACAGGAAGTCAAGGGTCAAGAGCCCAACTAAAGCAAACACTGATCTCCACGATGGTGGCATCATTTTAACCAATAAAACATCAACGTCTGTAATTCTCAATAACAGCAGGTATTCATCACTAATGCACAATCATCATTTAATTAGTCACTTAATTATCTCATTAACTTTAACCCTTTGAGGACTTTGGATTTGACTTGAGCCAAAAAACTATGGTTACTATAATAAAACCATGGTTAATTTTCCTAAGGGTTACACCAAAAAAAATGTTGTTTTATATTCAGCTTACGGCACTTCCTCTTGTCTGTAAGTGGCGATTGAGTGTCGCACAACTCTGACTGAAATTCAATGATGCCAAGGCTATAATGTGATTGGTTATCAAGGCACATGTGATCCAAGTTGACGGTTACACTTTCTCCAATAGTAATACAGACCCTCTCATCTCCCAGTAGTAAGACAATCTCTACCCACTCTATGCCCTCTCAACTGCTCAACCCCTGCTTGCTCGTCAAGTTGACTTTTGAGACACATAAAGACAAAAGTTACTAGAGAAGTGTGACACAATATACCTCTGTAAATAAATACAATTTAAATTCACATCTCGCACACTTTAATGCCCTTTGAACGTAACATATACGCTCCCCTCCAACTGGAATCCTGGACGAAATATCCTGTGATGTCCACTTCGCAGGGCACTTACGGTCGAATAGAACAAACGTCTGAAGTGATAAGAGATACATACAAAATGTGCAGAGCGGTGGTACGCGAGAACTGGAATTGAGAACCACTTTATTAAGTTATTGTGCATGTTCTGGTTCCAGCAAGTTCAAGTGCCACAACCTAAAATATTTATTATATTTTTAATTCATTATATTTATTATATTCCACAAGTGTTGCTGGTTTCATATAAGCAAGCTTAACAATGTATGAGACTTACAGTATAATTTTAACTACGAGACCTACAAATTGACCTCTGTGAACAAAATGTGGTGTCCATCAGAAATTATATTTTTATAATAATTTAAATGTATTATAACTGTGGTTACATAAGTTTTTCATGAAAAGATAAACAGTAACATATAAGGCATAATGTAGGCATAAAGAACTTAAACACTTAGTGATGCAATTCAGTTGCTGATAATACATTTCAGTAGTACAGCATTGTTCATTTTTTGGGAATAAAGAGATTATGTAATAGATAGAATGAGGTTACTTTCATTGTAAAATTTTATCGATGAGTAGTTGTAGTTATAGATGAGGTTATCAGTGAAGGTTAGGGTTAGTTAATTATAAGTGTTTTTAAAGATGGATTACATTGATCCAAATGTTAATCACAATGGTCACTAATAAAACACTAAGCATATTCACAGAGAAGTGCCTGGTACAGTTATACAAGTTCTTCTCTTGCCAGTGATTAAACATATTCAACTACAAGCAATAGTCTCATCTATAGACATGCATGACAATAATCAATTTTTTATTTATTTATTTTTATAATTTGACAATTTAATGAACGCATCCATCGTTTATTCAATTTTGTGGGAAATAACAGAATATAGTATGCAATGTATGAACATTGTCACAGCAGGTATAGGCAAATGAGGATGAGGTGATCTCAATGCAGTTTAATTTTTATTATAAACAAAAATGAAGATAATCCATGAGGAAACAATGAAAACCACAGGCAAATGCATACAAACACAAGACAAAGAACTAAACAAACTAAGGATGGTATTTACAGAGGATAACAAAGGGTAAAACAAGAAAAGGGTGTGCACAATAAGCAGTGTCCTTTGTAATAAACAAGAAGCAGGAACAAAGGAAGCAAGGACAAAACACAGGAAATCCATAAAATAGAACCTAAAAGTCCATAAAACATAACATAACCAACAGTAATAAT
Source organism: Tor tambroides (assembly GCA_021397915.2). NCBI lineage: Eukaryota > Metazoa > Chordata > Actinopteri > Cypriniformes > Cyprinidae > Tor > Tor tambroides. The sequence goes on from JAFVLL020003961.1 coordinate 15,253, forward strand.
GAACTCAGGCACATATGGTGAACAAACTAGAGAATGAATGAATGAATAAATAAATAAATAAAAACTTAAACACAAAATTCTTTTTATAAATTTCTTTCATGCATTGTATTTACCAATCAATATGTGGCAACTTTATTCAATTTTAAACATTTCACAATTTGAGTTCTAATTTCCGTGGTTCTGAGACCATAAATGATAGGGTTACATATTGCAGGTACAAGATGATACATTGTGCTAGTTAAGATACGGGCATCGCGGGGTATTGTAGCTACTCTATACCCAACAAATGCAGCAGTAACACTGATATAGGCTATTACTATGGTCATTATGTGTGTGGTACATGTGTGAATGGCTTTATGGCGGGATTCACCAGAAGGTGAGCGAAATATAACAACAAAAATGATGACGTAAGAGCAAAAAATCAGAAAACAGTCAGCGGATGTTATACCGAAAGCTACTGTAAGCGCTAAATAGTTTTTAGTAATATCATTACAAGCTAGATTAACAACTGATGTATGCTCGCAGAAACTGTGGTAAATCAAATTTGTTCTACAAAAGGTAAGTGGCACAACTAGCCCAACCATGGCAATAATGCTAGCAGCATTCCGAATGCTAAGAACTGCAGAGAAAATAAGTGAGTTTGTCAAATTTACAAAATCATTGTAACGTAAAGGATAAATAATAGCAAAGTATCGGTCCACAGCCATCCCAAGTAAGATGGTGGACTGAAAACAAGCAGAAAAATGCATACAAAACATTTGTATTAGACATTCAAAGCGTGTAATTGTATTAATTTCCCACAAAAAACCAACCAGCATCCTTGGAATAAAGTATGTTGGCACAAAAAAACCTAAAGCTGCAATCAGTCCAATTAGAATGTACATGGGAGCATGTAATTTTCTCTCTTTTGCAATGATGATCATCAAAATGCCATTAGCAAATAATGTATACACTAAGATGATGCAAAAAGGAATGAAGAGTAGCGGCCGGTACCCTTTTAGGTCTGTGAATCCAATCAACTGGAATTCAGTAAAAGAGAAGTTGACTGATCGGTCACCCATCCCACTTTTTAAAAGTGTGCAGTGCAAACCTTCAAAAATAAAATAACAAGAATAAATGGCAGTTATTCCATTTGTAAACTATTTCATCTCACACTCAAATACATGAAAACATTTTAAAGACAATCTAAAGCATCGCTCAACAAAACAAAGAAATTACATGGTTACCTATACAATGTATTAAGCATAAAAGATCGTCAAAAAGAAATCAGTGAAATTATTGTTTTTCATATTCTGTTTAAAGCTCTGCTGTCCTCCCGTAAATCAGTCTGTCCTCTGTTCTGCCTCTCCCTCTCCCTCCCCACTGAGCAAACTCTTCACTGCCCTTAAATACTCTGTCTTTACCTCCCCCAGCATTGCACAGGGATTTGGGACTTTTTAAATTGGAACACAGTTAGTACACAGTTAGTAGTCTTTTCTAAAAATGTTTTTTGAAAGATTGTTTGGAAGTACAGTACTATTTTAACAGATATATCATCCGAAAGACAACATAAGTGCTGCAATAAATACATTCTGTATATGGGTAGCTGATGCATAATGATGAATAGAGATTAAAGAATGTTATTAATTTATTTGGGAATCACACTAAAATGTAATGACTTTGCAGCATAAAATATAATAAAACTGAAAATGAATGGCTTAACAAAAATATAAAATAATGCTTGAAATGTCAGCATTATCGGTTCAGATTTAACTAAACACAAACATTAAGTAAATCAAGTAAGAAAAATTAAATATTTTTTGTTCCCCAACATGCTGGGTGTTTCCCTGCCTAAAGTTTGAGATGCTGGGATAGGCTTCATCATCCATGTCACCCTACAGGGCTGTTAGTTACTAAGTAACTAAGTTAAAAAACAACTTCCCACTTGACATGTTTTTTTTTAGACATGCAAACTTGAAAACATGCGCATATGGGGGTCTTCATGTAAATGGCTCTTTTGTTTACTTTGTTTATATTCATTAACGCTTAATTAATGCTGTTTGAGCAACTCGGTCATGAGTGGCTAATTATTAGCAGCTCTGTCAAGTAGATGGTTATTTAATTAGCTCTGGAGTGGTTAGAAATGTCCCTCGCTTTGCACACTTGATCACTTTGGGAATTTCTGATGATCCCTAAGCTCATTTATTCTGTTGTCACTGCTAAGTTTAGAGCTCTTTCATTGGACTTAATATAATGGGTATAATGAGTTTGAGCAAATTATCAACCTGTACCTTCTCATGTAAACAAACAGTGACAATGTATAAAATGTCTCATGATAATTTAATTTGTAGTTTGTTTTATAAGGACTTTGATGTACAATTTATTTATTTTGTGGATGTGGATAAAACTTCTGATTAAGTATCTTGCTAAAGGACTCAATATCAGGGCATCAGTGTAATGACTAAATACCTAAAATATTAATTTTCTTAATACATTTTGTAAAGGAAATGGATCTTAAACCATATATTACTTGCTGAAAAGATGAGAATGATGATGAGAATGTTTTGCTCCTACTTTTTGGATTGTTTATCTAACTGTAATAAAACAGGATTGTTATCTTAGTAACTCTTTTACCTGGCTCACCGTATTTTAGGTGTGAACCAACAAACTTGATTGTTAGCAGGAAAGATCTGTAATCTTAAAGGTACAAGCACACTGTTTCCATTTCTTTGAATTTACTTTTATTAATTTTCATAGGAATGTCCATTTCATAGAAAAAAAAATATTACAGTGTATCCGTTTAATCCATTTATTACAGTGTTTATGTAAAAGGAAAGGAAGTGAAGCCCATACTTGGAATTTGTGCTCTGCATTTAACCCATCCAAGTGCACGCACGCGGAGCAGTGGGCAGCCAATGCTGTGGCGCCCGGGGAACAGTTGGGGGTTCAGTGCCTTGCTCAAGGGTCTCACCTCAGTTGTGGTATTGAGGGTGGAGAGAGCACTGGATATTCACTCCCCCCACCTACAACCCCTATCGTACCTGAGACTCGAACCCACGACCTTTGGGTTACATGTCCAATTCTCTATCCATTAGACCACAACTGCCCCTGTAAAACTGTAAAAGTGACAGAAGTGGACATGGTTTGTAAATCAAGAGAGTGTTAAAGGTTTTCTTTACTAACAAGGGGTTTATCTGAAACTCACAGTTGAACAGATTTAAATTTCTCAGAGGGTGCAGATTAACATGGTTTATTTGGCTGTGATCACTGTTTCTGACTACTTATAGAACTACAAACATTTCTGTTTCTTTAGCTGTGGTTACTAGACTAAGTGTCAAATTAAAAGACTGCCCAGACACTCAAATCTTTATCGTTGAAACCTTTACAAATGGAAACTCTATTATTATTTATTTTGAACATTTTCAATAAAGCATTCTTTATTTCTTTTGTCCGCACACCATAAATGATTGGATTGACACCTGCAGGAAATACTATATACAGGCTTCAGTCTGTTCCTGTCTGTTGTGCTGCTGAGAGATTTGCGATTGTAGCTCCGTTTTTTATTGAATCTTTACTTTACTTTCACTCTCTGTTTAAAGTGATAATATATAACTTAATTCCCACCATATTTCTGGTATTATCTATCAAACTAATCTAACTAATTTGATCATTCGCTTTTAAAACCGCGCGTGCAGCGCGTTAGCATTCGTTAGCCGGTTAGCTTGTTACTCGCGGTTCCATTTGCGTTTCTATTCGCGCCTATTATTGTTTTCTTTTTTCTCGCTCCGTTTTTCACGAGTCCATCAAACAACAGTGGTAAGTGGTAAGTTAAGTTGGTATCATTCATCAATCACGGTGAGTGATTCTCCTGCTATTGTTGTTTGCACTGCTTGCCACATGTATAGTTTTATCTATCTCTGTCGGCGACGAGGGTTTCACGTGATAAATGCAGGGAAATAGTTAGGCTGACAGAGAAGATTTTAGAACTAGAGACACGCATCCAAACTTTAGTTGAGGATAGTAAGAATGTGAGGGCTGTAGATATGGCCTTGGATGCGACTAGCTCAGGGAGTCCTGTACATTGTTCGGTTCCGGCATTAGAGCCCATGCAGCAGGGCAACTGGGTGACTGTGAGGCGGCCTAGTCGCAGGTCAAAACACCGCTCTTCCGTTCCGATCAAAACATCAAACAGGTTCTCCCCACTCAGTGACGCACCCACTGAGAAACCTGATGAAAGTGCTCTAGTAATTGGCGATTCTATTGTACGGAATGTGAAAATAGAGACACCAGCCACCATAGTCCAATGTTTACCGGGAGCCAGAGCACCTGACATCTTGGCAAATTTAAAAGTGCTGGCTAATGCTAAACGTAAATTCAGTAAGATTGTTATCCACGTCGGCGCTAATGATGTTCGACTTCGCCAGTCGGAGATCACTAAAAATAATGTTAAAGAGGTGTGTGAACTTGCAAGTACGATGTCAGACACTGTAATATGCTCTGGCCCCCTCCCTGCTTACCGGGGTGATGAGATACATAGCAGACTGTCGTCACTCAATGGCTGGATGTCTAAGTGGTGCCCGCAGAATAACATTTAAGAGTAACATAACAAGAGTTTTTGGGGCAGACCTGACCTGTTAAAAAGAGATGGTCTTCATCCCTCCTGGGGTGGTGCTGCTCTTCTCTCTAGAAATATGGCACATAGTCTTAGAGTTTGTACTTGACTAACTGGGGCCCAGGTCAGGAAGCAGACAGACTGGCTAAACCGACCGTCTGCTAGCCACCTCACGTCACAGAAGTCAGTTAATTCTCAGCACATAGAGACTCTTTCACCTAGATATCACACTATAGAGACTGTGTCTGTTCCCCGAACTAGAAAATACAGAAAACGTCCAAACCAAATTAAGAGTAACAATTGATGTTCAACAAATAAAAAATGTTTACAATACAGAGAAACAATTAATAAAACTTGGCTTACTGAATATTAGGTCCCTTTCTACAAAAGCACTTTTTGTAAATGATTTGATCAATGATCATAACCTAGATTTGCTCTGTTTGACAGAAACATGGCTAAAACCAGATGAATACATTACTTTAAATGAGTCTACCCCCCAAGATTACTGCTATAAAAATGAGCCACGTCCAAAAGGTAAAGGGGGAGGTGTTGCTACAATTTATAGCAATATTCTCAATATTTCTCAGAGGGCAGGCTTTAAGTACAGTATAACTCATTTGAAATTATGGTGCTGCGTATAACATTATCTAGAGAAACACGTTAGTGATAAATCCACTGTGATGTTTGTACTGGCTACTGTATACAGGCCACCAGGGCACCACACAGACTTGCTGATTTTCTATCTGAGTTAGCACTGGCTGCAGATAAAGCCTTAATTGTTGGCGATTTTAATATCCATGTCGATAATGAAAAAGATGCATTAGGATCAGCATTCATAGACATTCTGAACTCTATTGGGGTTAGACAACACGTTTCAGGATCTACTCATTGTCGAAATCTATCCTCCAATTTGATACTGTTAAGTGCTTTGACACAATCTGTATTGTTAAAAGCGCTATATAAATAAAGGTGACTTGACTTGACTATATACATAACACCCAGAAAGGTATTAACATCAACTGGGATTGGAATATTGAGATTTCGTTCGAGAAAGGTAATACTACCTACAAAGTAAAAACGCATCATAACCATTAAGTGTGTACCACAGGTATGAAATGCTTTCCAACGATCCTCTCCGGCTGCAGCCCCCAACACAACATGCAAGATTTTCACATAGGAGAAGAAAATAACATATGTCAATTCCCACAAAACAGAAAATCACAACTAATCCCATTGTATTATTTTTGCTTATTGAATCACAGGCCAAGCTAACAAGAGCCATGTGGTCACAGTAGCAATGATGGATAACATTAGACTCACAAAAAGACAAAGGTGTAGCTAAAGCGACCAGTGCAAGCATTATGGTGCCACTTCTGATCAGTGTGAAAAGAAGCAGTTTCAAAAACATGGATGAGTTCATGATTTCAGTGTAATGTAATGGCTTGCAAATGGCCACAAAGCGATCTAAAGCCATAGCTAAAAGTATGGTGGATTCTACAGAAGAAAAGAAATGAGTAACAAACATCTGTGTCAAACATCCGGTTAAAGATATCTCATTCAAGTCAAAGAGGAAACCGAGAAGCATTGCTGGGATAATGGCAGTGGGTACAATGATGTCAACAACCGCCAAAGCAGACACTAGTATGTACATAGGACTGTGAAGACTTTCGGTATTTCTGATCACAGAAAGTAACAAAGAATTCCCCACCACAACCAAAACGTAACTTAGAAAAAATGGCAGGAAAAGTAGGCGTTTGTATTTGTAGATCTCTGGAAATCCCATAAATACGAATTTTTTATGTGAGATGTTTGCTCTTTGGAGTTCCTCAATCATGGCACTCTGTGGTCACAGCAACCTATTTCATATGGTAAGTACAAAATCATTATTATTTATCAGGTAGTTAAATACATTATGTTTGTGGTGAGCCATATAGTTCAGCAACACACCATGACCTCTAAATTAAATATTTGTTGTCACATATTTCACTAAATTGTTATTTAGTTACAGTATGATTTGGAAACTAGACAGCAAATATATCATCTATGAAATGTCTATCATCTGTCTGGTGCATTTTAAAGTCTTTTCTAGAACCATATACTTGATGGCACTTAACAACTTTGTACCCAAGCTTTTTCTCATCCTAGCTGCACAGGCATTAACTACAACAATGTATTAACTACTCTTTGTAAATTTATTTTCAATAGACATATACATTAATTCCTGCAATTACATAAAAATACATGATCCATTTTCTGTTCTCTTTGGTCATAATTGCTCAGAATCCACTGCATGGTGAAACGTACCTGCCCGGGTTTCTTGGTTTCTTTGTCGTTTGGTCATTCACCTGTAGAGCAGGGGCCCCCATTAAGACCTGAGGCCATTTGAATGGGAGCATATATACACTGAGTTTGCTCGCTGCTCCCATAGGAATAAGACAAAAAAAACTATACAGCCACTGACATCAAATATTTTCTAATGACCTCACGCCATCCATTTAAACAAGCATGAAGGTAATGTTCCAGGAAGAATGAAGCAATTACCTGATAATTTTTGTCTGGGTTAATTAGTTCTGCTGAGGGGGGTCAGTAAAGCAACTTGAACTCTTGCAACATCCTAGACAAACATATTTTAGCTCCATTGTTTCATTGTAGTATCGTCCTACATCTAGAAAAAGTATTAAATATCTAAATCTAAATATTGAGGGTAAAAAAGAATATAGCATCAGGGTAATGAAGTGAAATAGCTGTCAGGAATTTAATGTATACATTGGCACATTTATATGTGTTCTAAATGGAATTTTAATGAACAGGAAATATAACATTACATTACACAGTAACAATAAACAATTTAATAACATAAAATGTAACATCTGGGACATAACACAGGACAGACACACATTTTCCCCATGAATCAGCTGCTCTGAGCACTGTGCCACAGCTCTGACATTAATTTAATCACAGCATGTGGCAAATTTATTCAGGGGATCACTTAAAGGGGGCCATCAGGTTGTTTTTTGTTCTATTTTACTTCTGTGTAAACAAAATGTATAGCATTTGTAATGGGTGTAAATTAGGAGGGGTTACAGTAAGTGAGCACTAATGGAAAACAAATTTAACTCATAATTGTATTTTCACAAGGAGAGCACTTAAAAGGAGTAAAAAGGGTATGCACATGTTTGTAGAGATATTTTTCTTCTCTAGAGAGTAATTAGTAGGCCATATCAGTAACTCCAGTTACATTTATGCCGGAAGCATTAAAAAAACAAAAAAACAAACAAAAAAAACACACACACACACAGGTAAATAAATAAATAAATAAAAATAATAAAATAATAAAATAAAATAAATCTGATATCATGTGTTCATATCTTATACATTATACGTATAAGGAAAAATACAAAGACAGCACAGAAAGTGCTTTTCCGATTGTTTCTAAAGATACTAGCTGTATTAGTAGAAACCATAACAAGTGTTAAAATAATAAGTGTGTTAAAACAACTCAGAAAAAAGTACAAAAAGTGATTCTTTCTTAGTATGACAAATATAATCTGAGAAAAATCTACTTGATGATCTACTTTGTCCCTATATGACAAAAGGCAGATAAGCCTAGGGTATGTTTACATGACAACGATTTACAAAAAAACAGAAAAGTTTTTTCCTTTGCATTTTTGAAAATTTTGCGTACAGACGACTACGTTGTCAAAATGGTCCCCGTTCACGTGGATCCATGAAACACCTAACAAAGCTGTATTATGCATGTCAGGCCAGTAGTTGGCGATGTCACTTTATAAAGAATCTATATGTCTGTGCACATACGTATAACGTGTAATATGCAAGTGCATGGCATCACAATTTTCACATATTCTCATTTTTGTAGTTTACACAGACATGTTTTCAAAAACTTGCACATGTGCTCAAGCCCCCAAAATGCTGTGTCATGTAAATGAACAGCCAAAACACATAAAAAGTTTTCTGTTTTCAGTTGAAAACAGTGTTATGTAAATGTATAAAGCACCAACCATGTTCCTGGAGCACCCTCCAACACTGAATATTTTGCATATTTCCTTTGTCTGATACACCCATTTTTTTTTTTCTTTGAGTTCCTAATAATGAGCTGATGATCTGAATCAGGTGTGTTTAATTGAGGAGATGTAGGAGATGTGCGAAATGTGCAGCACTGGGGGGTGAGGTCTATAGGTTGGGAAACACTGCTCTAATTTATTAATAATTACTGGACTTTTGTTTGGCTGAGCCCATCTCAAGGGGGCCCATCTCAAAGTTTTTGTTGCTATAACAAAGGTCAAAGATACTACCTTGCCAGTAAACACATTAAGTAGCACTCCAGGGTGCACGGGTTTGAGATTATATTGGACCATGGGGCACAGCTGACATCACTAAGGGCTCAATTACCTTAGATATATTGGTAGTAATTAAAATTTGACCAATCACAGGTAATATCATACAGTACCTGTGTTTTAGGTCAGCTTATGATTGTGACCAGCATTGTGTTTAAAAATAAAGTTTATAATGACAAATCTTTTAGCCATATTTGTAGTTCACCACCAATAAATAATTGTAATATAATGCACCAAATGAAATGGTGCATTAAAAGACTTATGTAGTTTTGATTTAGTGCAAGGCATTTCTTTTAATATAAAGAACTATAGTCTTGGTAACAGGTTTGCCTCAGTCCTATTGCCTCTTTAATATTCTGGTTAAGCTATCAGCAGCTGGAAGTACAAAGACAACCACTCATGGCATTTGTCCTACAGCGTCCATATGTTTGTAAGTTGAATTCAGGAACCAACTAGACTAGTACACTTGCGTTATCCCATCACCATCCTACTGGACTGATGCCACCAGTATACCACCTTGGCCTTTGGATACCACCACAAAGTCGTTAATACCAGTGGGAAACTAAATTTTCTTAAAACCCCAAGTTTCTGAGTTGGGGGCCTGTCAGTGAAAAAATGTGTTGGATGCAGTGGATGCAGCCAAAAACTATAGATATACAGCATCTGTATTGATGGTAAATTTGTTGAAATGAATAAAATTATTATTTTTTTGTAATGTACAATAAAACTATATAAGATATATATACAAAATATTATATTATTGTATAATTACCTTTGAATATATAATGATTCAGTTTACATCCCCTTCATAAATTGAATAAAAACAGAAAAAAGCAACAACACAATGATGCACATTCTTTATTCATCATTTTATAGCTGTAGAGTTAAAAAAAAATGTTGAATTTTATGTAGAAATGTTAAATCGCCATCTTGTTCCGACCTGACTTGAACGCACCTGATGTCATAATGATGACTCATCAACTCGTAAGTACGAACGTCCCAGGAGGACTTGAACGCAGCATCATAATGGGTTATCGAATGGAAGGTATCTCAAACCAGAGAAAGCAGTGTAAGTTAAGGCCGTTTCTGAAATAGCAGTAACTTATACTCAGAATCAATTACCATGGTAAGTAAACTTGACCTGGGGTGCGTTTCCCAAAAGCATTGTTAGCTAACTATGGTGGTAAGTTCCATTGAACTCTATTGGTAACGACGTAACTTGCGACCATAGTTGCT
>JAFVLL020003962.1:0-69209 GCA_021397915.2 Tor tambroides
TTATTATAACTAAAATATGAAAATTAAAATGACGGGTAATAATAGATTATGACGGAATTTTTACGACCCTGTCCGTCAAAATGACGGAAAATGTTAAAGTCTAACGCAACCTCTGAACAGACTTTACCTTTGAATATACCTTTAACAGAATAGGCAGGATTGATCGCTTGTCACTTTATCACACAGCACCTGGTTACTCAGGACACAATGTTACTCAATGGAGATTTATAGTCCCACAATCTAGATTTTTTACTGAAATGCTGACTTTGCATATAGCACATTTCTGTAAACAAAATTCTAAGAGTAGTGTTAGCTTATAACTTGACATTAGGATGACCATAGCTAATTTTCAAACCAAAAACAAGATTCTGAATAGCGTAAATGTGTGCAGTACATTCATCTTGTTCTCTCAGAGGATCACAGCAATGGAGGCGCCTCATACCTGTGGCTCATGGTACTGAAGAATGTGTCCACCTTATCTTCCTCTTCCTGTTTATTCTCAGACTGAGGCTCATTCACTTCCATGTCAGCCTGGATTTTTTCAGTGACCTTTTCTTCTTTGTTTTGTGTGGGGCTCAGTGAGACTTCCTCTTGTTTTTCTTGGGGAAGGTCTGCTTCTTCTGTCGGGATGTCCTTCTCCTCTCCTACAGATTCTTCAGGGTCCTGTGTGCTTGATGAAGAGCCATTACGAGGCTCCATGGGCTTCTTCTGGTCCTCCATTAAACCACTTCCTACACAGAACAAGACATAGGCAAGACAGGAAATGATAGTTGAGGTCTGCCAAATGCTGCATGCGTAATCATTTCTGAATCTGCCTTAATGTTTGTCATACTTGTAGGAGATGTAGGCATGTTTTCTTGAGGAGCTGGAGGTGGTTCGTTTTCTGATCCACTCTCATGTGCTGATGTTCCTGAGATGTTTATTAAGTCCTTTTGTCTGCATAACACACATTTTAAACTTTGTAGAGAAAAACGAAAGGACATCTGACCCACATGAGTACATTAATATGAACTAAACTCACTTTTCTCCTGGGTGCTGATTTCTTTGATCAGTAGGTTTGATCTATGGAAAAAAAAGAAACATTCTATTTTAGGTTCTAACAAACTAAATTAATTTACAACCATTCAGTGATTATATTTAATATACCTTGTGAGGTTTGATGGTGGCCACAGGAGGAGAGCCTGGAGGGGTCCGACTCAGAAGGTCTGGATTGAAGGTCCGGCTAGCAATCTGCATACACTCCTCCAGGGTCTTCAAGAAGGTGGTGCAAGTGGACTTCACTAGATTTCCAGTCTCATCCTCTACCTGAAACCCACAGACAGCACAACAAAATTTAAGATTTAGAGTAGGCTGACCAGTCTAACTGGTTTAGGACTGACTTTTGCCCCTCATTTTTGTGATAACTACAAAAAATCAGAATGATAATACAATTCATTAGTGCAAGTATGAACTAATAAACACTCTGTATTGATGTTTGACCAGCTTATATATTGTTTAATTGTCATAACTATGTCCTTGAAAGGTGCAGTAAGTGTAGTGAAGGTTGACTCAAGACAAGCACTCCCTTACCTCCCACGAATTGGCTGCCGTCTCCTCTTGAGAACTCTCTTGTATTTTGTTCACTTGCTGAAGGAGAAGGTCACAGTAAAGCCTTAGCTCAGACATTTTTGTTTTCAGAGCCTCTGTGTTTTCCTGGAGCTCTGAGAAGAAAAAAGAGACTATTGTTGACATTATTTTCTTCATTGACTTGAATTGACAGCTCTTTGAAACATTGCAAAATGAACAAACATCATGATCTGAATGGTTTATGTAATCTCATTGGTTAAAGTTTTCGAAATTGAGATTTATACATTATCTGAAAGCTGAATAAATAAGCATTCCATTGATGTATGGTTTGTTAGGATCATACAATATTTGGCTGAGATACAACTATTTGAAAATCTGGAATCTGAAGGTGCAAAAAAATAAAAAAATTGAGAAAATCGCCTTTAAAGTTGTCCAAATGAAGTTCTTAGCAATGCATATTACTAATCAAAAATGAAGTTTTGATACATTTACGGTAAGAAATTTACAAAATATCTTCATGGAACATGATCTTTATTTAATATCCTAATGATTTTTGGCATAAAAGAAAAATTGATCATTTTGACCCATACAATGTATTATTATTTTTTTTAATAGTTTGGGATCAGTTATACTTTTTTAAAATTAAATTCAGCAAATTAATACTTTTATTCAGCAAGGATGCAATAAATGTATCAAAATTGACAAAAAAAAGACATTTTAATTGAAATGAAACAATGAAATGCTGTTCTTTTGAACTTTCTATTCAACAAAGAATTTTTTTCAACCATTTTAACACTGAGAATAATATGAAATGTTTCTTGAGCACTAAAATAGCATATCATGTGAGACTGAAGTAATGGTTAATAAAAATTCAGATTTCTAGTTTTTACTGTATTTTTGATTAAATAAATGCAGCCTTAGTGACCAAAACATACTTTCAAAAACATTAGTACTGACCGCAAAATATCAGCCTAAACGGTAGTGTATATTACATTATCATATTTCACTGACATATTAACACAAACCAGATGATCTACATAGAATATCTTGTCTATTACGGCAGAAATACAACACTCACCCTTCTCTCTCTTGGTTCGGTTGTCTGTGAGGCAGGCTTTTGCACTCCCCAACGCCACAAGCCATTTCTGCCTCTCTGCTGCATTAATTGCCCTGAGATAAAAGTATTGTTCTCCTGGAATGATCAGATCAACCCTTGTGAAATCCGATGGGTGAACTACAATTGAGAGGGGGACAAAGAAGATGGATAAGCAAAGCATGAGATCTGACACTATAGTTGCAATACAGTATTTTTGGCACTGATAAAAAGTCTCTTCACACTCTCACTTGTTTTTTTTTTTACTAGTCTATTGCTGTGTTCAACAGCGAACACACAATTCTGCTCCTTTTTCCCATTTTATTAAGTAAAGCAATAATGATTCCAATCACAGTGTCATTTTCACCACATCTCAAATACAGGATTATGTTTAATAGGATTGTTGTACAACAACAACAACAACATTGTTGTTGTAGTGGCAATAATTACAGATCATTTTCAAACAATAAATGTTGTAAAAAGGTTGTGTTTACATTTACAAACATGCAATGATTCATTCTTTCACGATGAATTTTTATAATTAAGATTAATAGTCTTGACAAGAATAAAATGATAAAATGAGACATTCGAAAAAAGTAGCAAAAAAAAAAAAAAAAAAGTTATGAAGGCATAATAATTCAAAAAAAAAAAAAAAAAGTCCCCATGACAGCTTTAATGCAAACTTCATTAAACAAAACAGCTGAACGTTAGTTCTAATGAAAATCAGCCCCTGGGACATAAAAGTTCCCAAAGATGAAGAAACACCCACTTGCGCAAGCATGTGTTATGATATCCTGAAGCATAAAAAGAATAGCTGCTTGTGATGTAATGGTTATTAGGTTTCCTGCTCAGGTTAGGCATAAACGTTTCCTTACCCTGTATTTCACACACAGATATTTTGATGCTGCCCTTGCATCCTTTCCATGCATCTTCTTGAGAGTCATAGTAGGAAAGAGTGCCTCCCTCAAGAACAAACCAACGAGGCTGCCAACCTTTTAAGGGAAACAACAAAGCAATTATGACATTTTTTCACTGTAACTGACACATGTAACAATGTATTTGATGACGTTTGAGGTCCATGAATATAATACGGTTTGACTTGTTCTTCCAGTCAAGTGGAGGCTTTTAACTGGTCATAGTTAGAGATGAATAAAACAGAATCACACATAATCTTAAAACCAAAACAAACTTTTCTGAAAACGCTTTTGGCAGATGAGACGTATGTGGTTGAGTTGGTCCCAGCTTTGGAAAACAATATCGGCACAAAGAGCTAAAGAGGATGATGGCTTAACTTCATTTATACACTAACGTTAACGTTACTTGAGCTAGCAAACAGGCTAACTGCCTTACAGACTTCCCTGATTTACGTAACATAACTTTTAACTATCGCTGTATACATACCGCTAATATAGTTGGTCCATTTATAGAGAACTCCCTCCATGATAGACCTTCTCTTGACAATTCATTACTTAGTCGTGGCAAGACTGAGCCCAACACAGCCTCTTTGAGAAACTCGAGATAATTCTTAACTACGACAACTATATACGAAAGACGCAAAGTGACTGCTGGGAATTGAGATTACGCAAAAAACTGGCGTAAAGCTTCGAGAATACCCGTCCATGTGATCAAAGGAGGATCGGCCCACGTACGTGACGTCTGTGGGATTTTCGTTTAGCGAACCTCTCATTGGATACACTGTGAGTAGATGGGCGTGGTTATGCTGAGACTATGTGTGTAATGTCCAATGAAAATTAGATATTGGTCGCTAAGGCGTGAACTAAAAAAAAACTGACCAATAATAATTCAGTGTTGTATTTTAGGGTGGCAACGTTTAAGTTGGGAATCTGGGAGTGTGAGCTGAGGTCCGAGAGTCGGTTCTTTCGAACAGTTCGCTTCAAAAGAACATAGCGAGTCTTTTACGCCACCGCGTTATGGTTTGTTGTAATTGTGATGTGTTCCAGTAATTTGAAAAGTGTAATTTTGAACCTAAATAAATAATTTGTATTTTTATAAACAAAATTCATTATCTCTTACCTAAAAAAGATTTTTTTAAAATAAGTTTCATGTATTTTAATATGTAATACAGTCATAAACATGTCCAGTACATTAATTGGTAACATTTCTGTCGTTCATAACGTTTACTTAAAAAAAAAAAAAAAAAAAAATTTAATAAAGCAATTGTTATATTTCCCAACTTGTTGAAGTCATAATTAAGCTCAAAAAACAAAATGTAAATTGTATTTTCAGAAAAATAGTAAAAATCATGATTCATGTATTTCAATATTTCATGCAATCAGTCATAAACATGTCAAGTACTTTCAATTTGTAACATTTATGTTGTTTACTATTGAACTGCTCGTTTTTCAAGTTTGTGAACAGTTTCAACCAATTCATTGAAAAGAGTCGACTCAAAAGAATGACTCGTTCACGGATCGGACATCCCTGGTTTGGGAAAGACCCCTGTAGAAATTTCGCTTGCCACGTAGTCGCGGGAGCACAACTTGTAGTTTGGGAAGTTTTATCAGAACTTTGTTGTGCATGAAACATTAGTTGAACAGATACAGAGTGTTAAACAGTTCTTTTATATTAAGATGATTACAGAGTTGTGGACATGCATTTTTTCTGCATTATTCTTTTACGTGCATGGAGCAAAACTTCCGGAACCAGAGGTGAAAATAGAAGTTCTATACAAACCTTTCCTTTGTCATCGTAAATCCAAATACGGAGATATTCTTCTGGTTCACTACGAAGGCTTTCTGGAGACTAATGGCACAATGTTTCATTCCAGGTGACATCTAATTAACCATCTAATGCATGTTCATATAGTCTACACACTGCAAGAACAGGCTTTATTAGCCGAACCCTGCCCTTTTGCAATGAGAATGGATTGGTTAACTGTCAGAATGTTTATTGTTGCTGAATACACATTTTTTAAGCTTAAACAGTTATGTTTTGCAACATTGTACTGTAGCAGGTTTCTGTCTGGTCCAGACTGATCATTAGCTGGTCAGCTACCTTGATCCAAAAACCTGGATCCCTAGCTGTTCGTTGGTGTGTTGCTGACCCAAGATGGTTTAGTTTGGACCAGCGAGTAGACCAGATAGAAACCACCTACCATGTTCCATAACACAGCTACCAACTCAAGCCTGGTTTTCCAACAGAGTGTGCATGTCTATAGCCTTTAATACTAATGCATATGTCTTATAATTGGCAGCCGCCATCATGGAGACAAAAACCCTGTTTGGTTCACGTTGGGGATCCGTGAGGTGATCAAGGGTTGGGACAAGGGTCTTCAAGGCATGTGTGCAGGGGAGAAGAGGAAACTGACCGTCCCTCCAGCTCTTGCATATGGCAAAGAGGGCAAAGGTGTGTCAGCAAGATGCATAAAACATTTGAGGAACTCTGGTGTTCTCCACATTCTGCTATTGAATTGCATTAAGTCTGTCTAAAATACCCCTCTAGGAATTGTAACTCTAATTAGCTATATTGACAATGGCTATGCTCTGTTCGCAGGTATAATCCCTCCGGAGAGCACGTTGATCTTTGACATTGAGATCATTGAGATCCGAAATGGGCCTAGATCACATGAGTCCTTTCAAGAAATGGACCTCAATGACGACTGGAAACTTTCCAAAGCAGAGGTTTGTCAAAACAGTTGCTTGTTTACAACTGTGCGCAAAGCAGCAGCTGTCTGTCAAGCATGAGATTTATGATACGCTCTTAAAAATAAAGGTTCCAAAAGGGGGTTTTGTAGCAATGCAGTACAATAACCATTTTTGGTTCCCCAAAGAACATTTCATGGAATAGTTCTTAAAAGAACCATTTTTTTCCTTTGTCTAAAGAATATTTTAATAATCTAAAGAACCTTTTTTTCACCATAAAGAACTTTTTGTGGAGTTATTTGTGTTACTCTAAACACCTTTCTGTTTTAGGTCAAAGAATACCTGCGTAAAGAGTTTGAAAGGCATGGATATGCTCCCAATGACACCCATCATGAAGTGATGGTTGAGGACATCTTCCAAAAAGAAGATGAAGATAATGATGGATTTATATCAGCTCGGGAGTTCACCTACAAACATGATGAACTATAAATACTTCACACTCCTGCATAACAGCATCAATGTTTACCTTCAGAGAAATTCCAGTATTATTCTCTTTGAGATTTACAGCTTGTCGGTATCATTTCATGTCATGTTTCAGTAGTTCTAAACAGGTTTTCTGTTATCTACTGTAGATCATGTCTTTAATTTATTTTTTTTTTTTAGTTTTTTTAACTACACTTAGGTGATGGTATGATTGAGCTTTAATAGTATTTGAAGACTGTCTTCTTCAATTGCAAAGTGTTAAATCCTGCTCAAAGAGAATTTTTGTCCCCAAAGTGCCTGTTGGCTGAAACATTGAATATTTCAGAACATTTCAGTGCTGATGTTTATAGTACGTGTGTGTCATTTTTTTCAGATGCCTTTTGCAATAACGTTTACAATATTTAGAACATGTTTAGGTCAATTTGTCAGGAGTAGCCTATAGTATTTACATGTGAATAAAGTATATCAGTTCTGTGCTGCTCATCACTATTAACGTTGTAGTTTTATACACCATCACTAGAGGGAGCTCTTCTCTTAGCCTGTTCCATGACACAAAACAACTGATTATCTCAAACGTCTCACATACAGTACTCTTAGATAATGTAATGTTTAATAATAGGCAAAACTATTGAAACGCTCAGTTAAAATGTAGTCACGTGGCCTTTCATTGACAGATGGCATAGTCATCATCACACACCTACATAATGCAGATGACCAGTGTGTGGTGTGTATAATAATTTGCATACAACATACTCAGTCACGCTTAACAGCATTCTATTCTTACTATGGCATTACACAGTTACATAAACTGTTGTAAAATTTGCGTAAAGTGTACAGTTCCATTTTAGTTTGCTCCGGTGGATCTGCCCAGTCTCAAATCATTTTGGATAAAACCTCGAAACCAATACATTTTCAATAGTGCAACATTCAGCAGGTAATGTAAATCAAACCAAATTGTCCCCCAAACAGAACTGAAAAGGTAAAATTTACATCATATCTTGGATATCCTTCATCTAAAAAACGTTTCCTTTAAAAATCCCCTTTTTAAATAATAAATAAGAGACTTTTCTGGAAAAAACAAACAGCCAAACAATAAATAGGCTCGCTACTTGCGCCTACAGAGCAATGTCTTTCTTTTTGTAGGCAAATAACTGAAAAATTCATATGAAGTGTTCAGCGTCTCTAAGATCCTTTGATCAGCAGACACAAATCCCTGGTTACTGCAGAATGTAACAGGTGTCATTACAGTCAGTCACTGAAACTGAAGTCAATGGCTGCACCGAATGATGGTTTTCTTCATAACATCCTCTCTACACTGCAAGCGAACGACGCAGCCAGACCAGATTAGAACGCCCTAGAGCGCCCTCTTGACAGATGGACTTCTCAAGATTCCATCCACAATTCCAGAAGACGCATCGCGCGCTTGCAGTGTAAACAGCTTCATTTATTATAAACACCGTAAACTGGCTAGCTACTTTGCTGCAGCAACGTTTTTGTCATAAAAGTTGTTCTCGGGCATGGTGACCCTCACTCTTCGTTTCTCCTTAAAACGGCCAGACCGTGAAACGGTCCAATTTCTCCGGCACGTGTTTTCATTGAAGGAAGGCTCCAGCTGCGAGTCGTCATACGTCTCGTCGCTGATCAGATTGCCGTTCTTGTTGTCGCCGCCAGTTTGTTTCACCGACGTCGCGTTTCCAAATTCCTGCTGGCCTTCTTTAAAATGGTTCTTGTTTTTTCCAGTTAAGTTTTTCCACCAGGAGTATCTGTCTGCCATTCTGTCTAATTCTTCAGTTCACACTGAAAAGCATATATTAACGTTTGTAAAATTATATGCGAACATTTTTATTTTTATACATACAATATATTACTATATGTTATCTATCTATCTCTGGTCAGTTTAACTCATACTTTAAATGTTGATATTTTAAAGTGAATCTATCTATCTATCTATCTATCTATCTATCTATCTATCTATCTATTTCTAGTCAAATTCATCATTAAATGTTTACATTTTAAAGCGAATCTATCTATCTATCTATCTATCTATCTATCTAATCCTTCAGCAACACTCACCTCAGCTTCAGGTGTGTTATTGTCAGCCAGAGACTGACTGTCGAGTCTTTCGTTTATTTTAAGAAAACATCCAGCAGAACAACCTTGTGGCTTTTCTGTCTATATCTTTACTCATAATATCATACAGTGCTGCATGTCTCTGTCTAAACTATAATGAGTGATGAATTGATTCATTTATAGTTCACCTGTTGCTCGTATGCCCTCCTTCCTCTCTCTCTCATTGGTCTGTTGAGCTGCTGCAACTGCCCTCAGGAAGCTGGTTTCAGGTTCTCACTTCACCTGTGATTTGGTGAAAAAGTCACTTTGGGGCATATACCATCTCAGCTGTCTGATACTAAAACAATGCTGCCGTTCACACCCCTGAATTTGGAACAAGAAAACCAAGCTTAGAGAAAACCAACGCCTAAAGAGAGCTGACCAAGCATCAATTACAGCAACATATTTCACATACTGCAAATGTGAGGTGTTGCAGCTTTAAGTAATAACACACAAACATTCAGAAGCTTATTTTGACTGTCAAAATGATTTAAAAGTAACCAGATTTACATAATTTAATAAATCAGCATTTGATAAATTACAATCATAATTACAATCATTCACAGAAATATCTTCAAAAAAATTGTAAAAAGGTCTTTTATCAAATAAACAATTTGAAGGAACACAAACCAAGGTGATGGTACCACATGTGGACTTTTTTTTTTTTTTTTTCAAGGTGAATAACTGATCTCGCCTCAGGAGTCCAGATGAACACAATACACGTAATTTTGTTTAGCGAAATCATTGAAATGGGACCAAGTCCAAGGAGGAAGGAACAAGCACTAAATAAAAGCTCACAGAACCATTTTGTCCATTCACAGGGTGATGACGTAGATCACTTAATTGTTGTCAGGGCGAACAAAATATAATTTGAAGGAGGCATGGGTTAAACACAGCATTAACACTGGGTGAACAAAAAAAATAACTATTTACACTCCATGTAAAATTAAAAAGTTCTTTACACATGATCTTAACTGTCTTGCCTTCATAGCACACATACATTTACCAACATCATGACCCAAAAATATATATATATATTTTTTTTTAATCATACTTGACAATATGTCCGTTTCGCAATGCTAATTGACCATAGTGTCATACAGTATGAAAAGGTACTGTAATTTGATTTAAAGGAGTCCACCCCCACTAAAATGGCTAAATATTTAATCACCCTTAAGCCATTCAAGATGTAGATGAGTTTGTTTCTTCATCAGAACAGATCTGGAGAAATTTAGCATTATATCACTTCCTCACCAATATATCCTTTGCAGTGAATGGGTGCCGTCAGAATGAGAGTCCAAAAAGCTTATAAAACATTGCAATAATCCACACAACTCCAGTTCATCAATTATCATAATCAATTAACATCTTGTTAAGAGCTTTTCTCTTCACAAGATGTTAATTTTTGGACTGGAGTCGTGTGGATTACTTGTGGATTATCAAGATGTCTTTATCAGCTGTTTGAACTCTGAATCTGACGGCACCCATTCACTGCAGAGGGTCCACTGGTGAGCAGGAGATGTAACGCTAAATTTCTCAAAATCGGTTCTGATGGGGAAACAAACTCATCTACATCTGGTAATTTTCATTTTGGGTGAACTACTCCTTTAAACAAAATGCCCATCAATAATAATTAATTCTGTTTTCAACACGAATGTTCATTTACTCCATGCTTAACAGTATTTGTTTGGGGAATTGAAACACATTGAGTGAAATGTGCATACAAGTCCAAATTTTGTACGCAAAAGAGAAAACATAATATTTTTGAAATGTGTGGCAGGCTGCTTTTTAAAATGTACACACTCTTTAAAGTCTTTACATGATGTCTTCATTTCAGCTGTTTAAAACAAGATGTCCTCATGCTCTATCAGGAGCTGAACTATCAGTTTCTGGTATCTCATGTCGTTGAGAGTGGTGAGTGTGTTCAGGTCCGGGGGGCGCATGAGTGTTGGGCCAAAAACGATTCCTAGGTTCTCCGAGTTCATGTAATTGTCCTTCTCGTACATGGTGACCCTGATGAATAGAGAAAAGATGTGGAAAAAACACCTCAGACAATACAATTTTGATAATAAACATGCAGGTAGGTAACTGATATACTTTCCATGGATGGGGAAAGGTGGCAAAGCTGGCTTGGCGAGTTAGAGGTAAAGCACAAATCCCTGAGGATCACTGTGTAGGTTTTTTAGTTCTTGAAGTGCACCGAGCTAAAGTGCCGTATTGTGTTTCCTGTTTCCTTCTAATCAGTCTTATACGTTTTATATTGCAGGGTGACAGGAAGAAAAATCACTCTTTAAAGCCACAGGGAGAATGCTTAAATGGAACAAAAACCTGAAAACTCAATGGCTCAATGAGGTACAGAGCCATGTAATGAACTATGGGACCGGCACCTAAGGGAGCAGTAAATGTGTGTGGAAATTCAATACGTTTGCCGCTTTACCTTTTCAGGTGCGTCATCAGGCACCGCAGGGTCTCATGGTGGGCTGGAGGAAGTTGGAGGAGACCATCATGAACTGCCTCCAGTCTAGAATCAGGGTCTGTTATTTCTGATAACAAAAAGTGTAAGAAAATGTTAGAAAACGTTTTGCAAAATACTGTTTAGAATTGTGCAAAATCAGTTTTTTCAGGATTCTTTGATGAATAGAAAGTTCAAACTTTTGAATGTCACTGTCAAATTATATTGGACCTCTGAATAAAAGATTGATTGACTGTTTCATGCATTCATTCATTTCAAAATGTATTAATTCATTGTTATTAATCAATTCATTCATTGTCATAAATTAAGTGTTGTACCAGAATCAAAGGATATTTAATGACAGATCAAAGTAATGATCATCAAAACAGAATACAAGAGAAAGTTTCTAGTTAATTATAACACATATAATTGATATTTTATAATTAATATATAGTTATAGTCTCTTACTGGCCGCCTGCATAAATTTGGAGTAGACGTCATATGCGATAACTGGAATAGGCAGATCTCGCAAATAAAGCTTCAGAGCTCCGGCAATTATATTGATGTCTGGGTAGGTATTGGCACTGATGTCTGCCTTCTCACCATCTGCAAAGGAGAATTAGTTATCTGTTATGAGTAACAGATTAATCACTATACCGTACCAACAATACATTGTTTTGAATGGAAAAGCATGGGTTTTTCCATCCAGGCTGCATGTTGATGAAATAACAGTGATATAAAGGATTATGAGTTCGTTCAAGCATGTAAGCGAATGTGAAGAGACCAAATGTTAGTTGAACACCTATCATACATCAGGTTTGAGGCACAAACAGTTATTCTAAACCTCTACAAACCTCTATCGAAGGCCAGTCGGACATCTTCTATGTGTTCTGTGAAGCCTGACACTCTGTACAGACCCTCTGATTTCAAACCTGGAAGAAGCAGAAGTAACACATATTTACTTCAACTATCCAATGAGTGGACTTGGAGGTAAACATGTAAATTAGTATTGATCAAACTGGGACTGCAACTAACAATTAATCAGACAATCAATTAATGTTTTGATTATCCTTTTGATAAATTGGATATTCTGTGTCTTGCCCAGTTCATCTATCATCCACTCACACATTAAAAGAATATTTTTTTCACCCTAAAATCATATTTGTTTTTATTTCTAGCACTGTTTCAATTAATGTTTTGATTATCCTTTTGATAAATTGGATATTCTGTGTCTTGCCCAGTTCATCTATCATCCACTCACACATTAAAAGAATATTTTTTTCACCCTAAAATCATATTTGTTTTTATTTCTAGCACTGTTTTTAAAACTATGGCTATCAGTACATAAATATTTACTTTTATTTTTAATTTTTCAATGAAATTGTCGGTGGAAAGTAGTATATTTTAGTTTTCTGGCTTTTGTGAAATGTTTTCAGTCTTTTAGGTTAGCACACATGAAAAAAAATACATATTACAATACAAAAACCTATTTATATTATATATTATATTTCTCTCTATAGTAAGAAACTGATTAAAACAAAGTTAATTTTATTTTATTAGTTTTCTCTCAAATATAGCAAGCAGAATGCCGGTTTGCTAATATATTAACTAATTTCTCAAAGAATGCTCTCTTTAATGGAAGGCGTCACCCAATGAGTCAAAATGTGGAGAATGTTTGCTTCCTCTCCCTGTTGTTTTAGGTTAGGTATTCCTCTTTTTGCACATCTTGATACATGACAAGGAGATGCCAGAGCAGAGGGCAGTTGTGAGACGCCTACAGTCAGTGATTAAGTGCCTTACTAAAGGCCACAGGTGCTAGAGAAGATCTGGGATCTCCATATTAAAATGTTCTAGCACTCCATTTTAGAAGCGATCAGTACCTCTGTGCTCGATCTCTTTGATACACATGTCCAGAACCATCGGCCGTGGTGTATTGTGGGCTTTGACCAGCGTGGTGAGATCACAGCTGAAGACCTTCTTGATCCTGCGGAGGTCTGGCTGACAGTCACTGGGCACGAGTTTGGAGCACTGTTTGTGCACGTTCAGCCCACAGTCTGCAAGAGTAACCGGTCAAAAGGTTAGAAGAGTATGACCCTGTTGTCCCCAAAGAGACAAAAGACAGACTCCAAGAGAATGGAGACCCAAAGTGTGTGTGTGTGTGTGTGTCTAGGGGCCTTATGGAGGGTATATCTTCAGGGTAAAGTATACGTGGAGAAACAGGTGTGTGTCAGTCAAACTGGGTGGTAAAGTGTGAGAATGTCAGTAGCATTCTGCCTTGTGTTTGTGGCTCTGAGAGCGTAACCTTGTGCGACTCTGGGTGTGTTTGCCAGCAGGCTTACATACAGGAGATACACGTATGTGCTTGCAGGGGAATATCAGGAGCCTATTGTCATGTGCATGATGGACACCTGCTTAATTGAAAAACAATTCTTCTGCTCTCGCCCCGAATACACAGAGTCTAGCCTGAATTTTGTGTCCAACAGTTTTACACATATTTTGTTAGAAAGGTAGTAAGGACATCTTTAAAAGAAGAAGAAATTGTTGAATAAAGTCATTATTTTTGTTTCCTTTGCACACAGAAAGTATTCTCGTAGCTTCATAACATTAAGGTTGAACCACTGATGTCACATGGACTATTTTAACAATGTCCTTCCTACCTTTCTGGGCCTTGAACGTGTAAGTTGCATTTCTGTCTATGCTAGGTCAGAAAGCTCTCAGATTTCATCAAAAATATCTTAATTTGTGTTCTGAAGATGAACAAAGGTCTTGCAGGTTTGGAATGACATGAGGGTGAGTAATAAACGACAGAATTTTCATTTTTGGTTGAACTATCCCTTTAATGCATACAACCCGAATTCCGGAACTGTTGGGACATTTTTTAAATTTGAATAAAATGAAAACTAAAAGACTTTCAAATCACATGAGCCAATATTTTATTCACAATAGAACATAGAGAACATAACAAATGTTTAAACTGAGAAATTTTACACTTTTTTCCACTAAATGAGCTCATTTCAAATTTGATGCCTGCTTCAGGTCTCAAAAAAGTTGGCATGGGGGCAACAAAGGGCTGAAAAAGCAAGACATTTTGAAAAGATTCAGCTGGGAGAACATCTAGGAACTAATTAAGTTAATGGACATCAGGTCTGTAACATGATTAGCTATAAAAGGGATGTCTTAGAGAAGTAAAGATGGGCAGAGGCTCTCCAATCTATGAAAGAGTGCGTAAAAAAGATTGTGGAATACTTTAAAAACAACGTGCCTCAACGTCAAATTGGAGAGGCTTTGCAAATCTCATCATCTACAGTGCATAACATCATCAAAAGATTCAGAGAAACCGGAGAAATCTCTGTGCGTAAGGGACAAGGCCAAAGACCTTTGTTGGATGCCCGTGGTCTTCGGGCCCTCAGACGACACTGCATCACTCATCGGCATGATTCTGTCATTGACATTACTAAATGGGCCCAGGAATACTTCCAGAAACCACTATCGGTAAACACAATCCGCCGTGACATCTGCAGATTCCAACTAAAGCTCTATCATGCAAAAAGGAAGCCATATGTGAACATGGTCCAGAAGCGCCATCGTGTCCTGTTTGCCAAGGCTCATTTAAAATGGACTGTTTCAAAGTGGAAAAGTGTTCTATGGTCAAACGAGTCCAAATTTGACATTTCTGTTAGAAATCACGGACGCCGTGTCCTCCGAGCTAAAGAGGAGGGAGACCTTCCAGCATGTTATTAGCGTTCAGTTCAAAAGCCAGCATCTCTGATGGTACGGGGGTGTATAAATGCATAGGGTATGGGCAGCTTGCATGTTTTAGAAGGCACTATGAATGCTGAAAGGTATTTAAAGGTTTTAGAGCAACATATGCTCCCCTCCAGATGACGTCTATTTCAGCAGGACAATGCAAAACCACATACTGCAGCCATTACATCAGCATGGCTTTGTAGTAGAAGAGTCCAGGTGCTGAATTGGCCTGCCTGCAGTCCAGATCTTTCACCTGTAGAGAACATTTGGTGCATCATTAAACGAAAAATACATCAAAGACGACCACGAACTCTTCAGGAGCTGGAAACCTATATCAGCCAAGAATGGGACCAAATTCCAACACCAAAACTCCAGAAACTCATAACCTCGATGCCCAGACTTCTTCAACCTGTTTTGAAAAGAAGAGGAGATGCTACACCATGGTAAACATGCCCCTGTCCCAACTATTCTGAGACCTGTAGCAGGCATCAAATTTGAAATGAGCTCATTTTGTACATAAAATTGTAACATTTCTCAGTTTAAACATTTATGTTATCCATGTTCTATTGTGAATAAAATATTGGCTCATGTGATTTGAAAGTCTTTTAGTTTTCATTTTATTCAAATTTAAAAAAATGTCCCAACATTTCCAGAATTCAGGTTGTAGGTGTCATGAACTAACAGTCCACAACTATATATTGAGTATATGTTTTGTGGCTGTACCATTGAAACTGAGTATTTTACCATTTATGGACTGGCCTCATCCACTTCCATTGGGTTATTAAAGTTAACTAAAAATAAAACAATCTAGTTTTAAAACATTTTCACTCAAAAAAAAAAAAACATTAACAAAAATAGAATGATAAAAAGTATAACAGAAATAATAAAACTTAAACATTTTATTTAATGTCATTTTCTAAAATGACTAAAACTAAAATGGAAATAAAAATAATAAAAACAATACAACAATTATAATAATACCAAACAAACACACAACAAAATTTTATCTAAAATGTTAACTAAATTAAAACTGAAAACAGAAAATCTAAACATAAAATCTAATTCAAAATATTCATAAAAAGTGTAATAGCACCTCAATGATACTAAAATAATGCTGACTGTGTTGCTTCGGGAGTTTGAGGCTTTTGAGTTCCCCTGATTAAAACTGACAAAAACAGCCAAAAACGTACAAGTTTGGAATGACATGAGGGTTATTATGACAGAATATTTATTTTTATTAATAGTATATCAAAGTATATTTATTACTGTTTGTTCAATATATATATATATATATATATATATATATATATATATATATATATATATATATATATATATATATATATATAAACAAATTAATTTATACTCAATCTAACTTAAAATATTATAAAAAGTACTAGCCCAAGTACAAACAATGTTGTAAAAGTATTGTTCATTGTTGTTTCATGTCAGCCACTGCATGAACAAATGTTAACACATAAAACCTTACTGTAAAATGTGACCTTTTTCCATATTACAGGTGTTTGCTCATACTCGGGGCTTGATATTTGAAAAAAACTCTTTAAGAATTAAACGTCAACATGTAATGTACCCCACACAATTTGTGTACAGACATTAATGATATCTCAAATTATGTGGCATAAGGACAGGTGTTGAACCAGAATATTATATGAATATAATATTTAGGGACCAGAACATCATTAAGATTTAAGAGGTTTTTTTTTTTTTTTTTTTTGAAAGTAAGCAACCACCTACAGTAGTAACCATCCAGAACACCCTAGCAACCACATAGCAATGCTCTGGGAACCATTCACAACACCCTAGTGTTTGTGGTGATGTTTGCATTTCACGCAGCCTTGGCATTTTCTTCAGATAATGTAAAAATTTACTTTAAATTGCATTTGAAAGTTTTGCTACCAGTAATGAGTGCAAAACTCTCCCTTTGACTCCACAATTAGAACATGTGGGAAAAAATGAACAGGTTTTATGTTATTTAAGTTGTAAGAATCCTGGTTTGATACCATGTTTTGACACTGGAACTGTGTGTATGTAGGGGAATGTGGTAGTAGGGTGGTCTGTCTCTCTGTGTGCCTCCAGTAGCATGCACATGCTTCTCAACTGCTCCTCATCTTCAGCAATGCCATTAATCACACTCTCTGTCAGTTTTACTGCCTGCCTGAACCCCTCCTTCACATCTTAGGCCACCGAGAAAAAAAACTGAAGAAGACAAAAAGAAAAACACTCTGTGTTCCTACGTATGGGCCTAGGGACACATTCAACTCTGCTCTAATTCTCAATGTGTCTGATGACACTGGCTCGCCCGGGGGCCAGAGTGAAAGAAGAGAGGCTCCTGTGTGAAAAGAAAAGGCTTGAATAATGGCCCGAATGGATGAGACCATTTACAGTGAGAAAAACCAACAGTAAAGCTTTGTGACTGGATTGAGTTTATGTACAGAGTGTTTTGGGAAAGTGCTGTCAAACAATAACCAGCTCCAAGTTTACATGAGATCTGAGCAAACCTGTAATCATGGAATTAAGGTGCATTTGTTTATCTAGGCCACATCTAGGAACATCCTCTTTTGAAAATGATTAAGGATTTATTATGGTTGTCATTTTTACATTTAATTTCAATTTGTCTTTTGCCTCATAAAACAAAGCAAAGGTAAGAAAAACAGAACAAAACAAGACAAGACAAAACAAAACAGAAACCAATCACAACACAACACATAACACAAAACAAAAACAAAAAAAACAAAAAGCAAAGCAAAGCAATATAAAACAAAACACAAAAAAAACAAAGGTCATTTATGACAAGATCACACGGTCAGGGTTTATTTTGCATGATCATGATGGGCTGACTTATTATGTCTTACTAAATGCCACAGCTAACATAAAATATTAATGAACAATACTTTTACAGCATGTATTATGTTAAAGGAATAGTTCATCCAAAAAATGAAAATTTTGTCATCATTTACTCACCCTCATGTCATTTCAAACCTGTATAAGTTTCTTTGTTACGTAGAACACAAAAGAAGATATTTTTTAAAAACCAAACATTTGTTGGTCCCCATTGATTTCCATAGTAGGGAAAGAAAAGTCAGTGGCTACCATCAACTGTTTGATTACTAGTGTTCTTAAAATATCTTATTTTATGTTCAACATAAGAAAGAAACTAATACAGCTTTGAAACAAACAGAGGGTGAGTAAATGATGACAAAATTTTCATTTTTGGGTGAACTATCCCTTTAATAATATTAATTAATATAGTAAAGAAGATTAATATAATACAGGTTACTTTCTATATACAAATATGGTATATTTTTAACAAAGTTGTATAAATGAATCCACAGTTAATATCTTTTGTGTTCGACAGTCATACATAAGGGTCATGAGAGTAAATGAGGGCAGATTTTCCATTTTTTGCTGAACTATCCTTTTAACATTAGTTTGTGTTATGTTATGATCAAACATGAATGAACAATATAAAACAATAATAACAACAGTTTACTTATAAATGAACCTAGATTCACCTGGATTAAAATGAATTCCTACAAAAATTGTTAGTTCATGATACATAATTTATTAATTTGAAATAATTGTACTTTATTGTAAAGCTATTGTATACATCATACAGTATGCATCACTTCTACATAACCAATAAAGTGTCATACTTTGTCCTACAGTACAGGTGTGTGTGCGTCAGTGCATCTGTTTATGTATGTTTATCTGTGTGATCTGAAGTGTAGCCTGATGCAATTGGCATTAAGACAAGGAGACTGTCCTGGTTTACCTGGGTGTGCCTCTCTCACAGTACTCTATAGTGTACACAGTATGTTCTACTATAAATAGTCAACACTCAACAGAAGGCACTCAACTGGTTTGGACCAGGTGTCATTTAGGAATGCAAAATACCCACACATCAGCATACTAGTTAAAACCCTTATTGTCCCAGGTATCACTTTCAGTATTTAGCCTCAGGTTGCCACCGCACGTTGGAAAAGTTCTACAACCAATTAGCCATTGTTACCAGAATGGCACTAGAAATTATCTGGATCCTAAGCGGCCTTTGGATTGTAATTTGATATGAATAATGCTCCTTGGCCGGTGCCATAATTCTGATGGACACTTTATTTGTGTGGGAGGGTTTGTGATTGGTGGAGGGTTACCTGAGCAACGGACGCCCTGGGCGATAAGACCCCACATGAAGTTTGCACAGTATTCACACCAGTGCGGCCCTCTGAAGGTGTGCACCTACACCAAAGGCAAAGCAGTCATTGTGAGTCAAACACACACTGAAAACACACATACATACATATTAGGCCAGTGAATCATTCATCTCTAGATTTTCATTTCCAGCTAAAGCTCATAATGAAAGTTCCACAGAAAATGAATGATTATATTTCCAGAGTATCTCTTACTGTACCTGACAACTAAGAGAGCGTGCCTCACAGAGACTGGACAAACAAAAAGAAAAGCATTGGACTATGCATTCATAGTCCTATGATGTATAAAAAACTATGGAAGTCTGTTTCCACCAAAAAAAAGATAATTACTACTTTTTTCTTGCAATTGCGAGTTCACATCTCGCAATTCTCTTTTTCACAGAATTGCATGATACAAACTTGCAATTCTGATTTTTTTTCTCAGAACTGTGAGATATAAACTCGCAACTGTAAGAAAAAAAAACTCAGAATTGCGAGTTAATATCTCACAATTCACACTTCATAACGCAATTGTGTTTATGAGCTTATATCTCATAATTCTGAGAAAAAAAAGTTAGAATTGTGAGTTTATATATCACGCAATACTGACTTCATAACTCGCAATTGTGAATTTATATCATGCAATTCTGAGAAAAAAAAAGTCAGAATTGCAAGATATAAACTTGCAATTGTGATAAAGTCAGAATTGTGAAATAAAAAGTCACAATTCCCCTTTTCAAAAAATTTTTTCAGTGGTGAAAACAGGCTTCCATAATAAACTATTGGTATTATTATTTTATAAATTTAGGCAGGTACTGAATAATATGGTTTAAGTTCAGTATTTTTTCCTAGGGAAACTGGCAAATTCAAATTAGATTAAATATCATTTTAATTATTTTTAAATTTAATTACCACTTGCCTCGAAAAAACAAAACAAAACAGCTGTGAAAAATACAAAAAAAACAAACAAAATAAAACAAAAATAAACAAAACAGAAGATAAAACGAAACAAAATGCAAAACAAAACACAAACATTAAATAAAAACTATTTATTTAAATTTCAATATGCCACTTGCCTCATGAAAACAAAATAAAACACGAAACAAAACAAAAATAAACAAATGCACAAAACAAATAAAACAATCAAAACAAATCAAAACCAACCAACCAAACAATGCAATGTTCAAACAAGTTTCATGAAAGGACAAGGAAATTTGACTGAAGTGATTAAAACTTTGTTGTCTGTCATCATTGCACCATCATGGCAAAGTGTTTGTACACTAACTCTTGGGTAATAGCTCCAAAAATGTATTAAAATTCAATGCGTTTAGATTAACATGACGCATGACGTTTGTTGTAGGAAACGACAGCCAGTGACGAGTGAAGCTGTTGTCTGTTGCTCTGAGAAGTGTCAGCTCCACCGTCTCTGTCAAACCCTGAGACAGCAACCAAGCACACAAGGGTCAGAACTTCAGAGACAAACCACTCCTATCCAAAGGAAATAATCAAGCCTCTAAGACGAAGGGTAGTACCGAAAAAATGTAAATAGGGTGGACCCCCTGTGAAGACACAGCTCTGATTTTTTTTAAAAATTATAATACATATGAGTCAGATTACAGGATTGCTAGGGGAAAATAATGTGTCTGGCATCTGTTACCAAGCCGCTGAAAGTCACACGCAAAGCATGTTCCCATGCACGCCCTTGTGCTGTCAAAACACAGAACAAAGATGGACAAAAGAAAACATGCAACACAGGGTTTTGGAACAAAGCCCAGGTGTATGAATGCTTAAATGTAAATATCATAATGAGAATACTCTTCATCTCTGTCCAAAACTAGCAGCTGTTCCAAAACCTAATGAGCTGTCTACATTCTAGCTGAAATGCCACCTCGTAAGTGACTGATTTGCGCCCTACATAGCGCAGACACTGCATTATCAGATTAAACGCACTCAATACAAATAACAAACATGAAAACAGTTTGTTCAATTTTGATTGATTTTTGTTTATTTTGTTTTATTTTTTGTGACTTTTTTTAACAATTAGATTTTATTTTAATACTCTTGAACATTAACGTATTTGTTGATTATTTATAAGTATCTACAATCAATATTTCTCTTGCTTCATCAAGCGTCTTGAATTTACGTTTTATACAAAGCTCGTAACAGCATTCTGAGATTTCTTTTTTGATGGATTTGGCCAAAAAAAATTAAATTATATATATAAAATATGTGACCCTGGACCACAAAACCAATTTTTCGAAACTGAGATTTATACATAATCTGAAAGCTGAATAAATAAGCTTTCCGTTGATGTATGGCTTGTTAGGATCGGACAATATTTGGCTGAGATACAACTATTTGAAAATCTGGAATCTGAGGGTGCAAAAAAATCAAAATACTGAGAAAATCGCCTTTAAAGCTGTCCAAATGAAGTTCTTACCAATGCATATTACTAATCAAAAATTAAGTTTTGATATATTTATGGTAGGAAATTTACAAAATATCTTCATGGAACATGATCTTTACTTAATATCCTAATGACTTTTGGCATAAAAGAAAAATCTATAATTTTGACCCATACAATGTATTTTTGGCTATTGCTATAAATATACCCCAGCGACTTAAGACTGGTTTTGTGGTCCAGGGTCACATATAGAATATCACATATATACATATACATACATACATACATACATATAGATATCTTATATCTTATTTTATTTCTTAATTACATTTTATTTTTTAACATTAAACTATTTATTGATTACTTTTAGTATCAAAATATTTATTATGCTTTTTTGATTGCTACATTTGGCCAAAACAAAATATCTCATGAGCCAGCATAAATTACATTGCCTTGGCATCGGGAACACACTAATGATACCTTAAAACGCTACATACTGAGTGCACTCACTAGGTTTTGGAACACAGCCTCTGTAAGAACTCTCATGAGGGAGGTAATACTGAATAATCCATGATGCTCTTATGACTGCTGGTGACATCATGAGGAAGATGTTATAAGGAAACTTCCAAGCGACACATTGAAGTCAGATGATTGCTTTGTTTTGCTCTTTTGGGGTTAAACAAGGAAGTCAGATGATGGTACACTGTGCTGATTCTCAGCCTCAGTCATTTTTCAGAAGCTGAAAAGGCACGAAACGGGAGAGGCCATTCAGCAGCTCGGCAGCGAGAGGTTATTGATTTGTGCGATCAATCCTATCAGTCAATAGCGCTGTTAATGGATTAAAAGCCTAGGCAATTAGGCTTATATGATAGATTTAAGCTTATTGATATGAGGCTCACAGTATGTGTACCGTGCATTTAAATGCTGTCAGCACATAAACATGTGAATGAGACATTAGTAAACATCTGAAAAATCTCATGCTAATGCCAAATACAGAAGAGACTGACTATGTTAGGACCACAACCAGCATTTCAAATTTTGGTGGTTTTGAAAAAAAAAAACGATTTAATCTAAACAATTGAGAAATTGCTAACAAATACATGCACAAGGCTTCACAAAATATCTTCAGTATGCCAAATATCAACATTTAATATAGATAGTTGACTAAAATAACTGATAATTAATTTTGCATAAAACACTTGTGTTTACATTAAAATTGATGTCATGTCAAAATTATCACAATGAAGAGATGACATAGTGAGACTATGTAATAAAATAGCATTTAAAATAAAAAGAAGTCAAAAGATAGTTACCCAACTACCTTCAACTGTTGAAGATGCAGCCAGTTTGGCTTTTTTATATAATGTCAATAAAGAGTTTATGATGAGATGAATATTTTGAACCATTCAAAAGTTTGGGGCTGGTAAGATTTTTGATGTTTTTTAAAGCTCTAATACTCACCAAAGCTGCATTTATTTGGTTAAAAATACAGTATTATTGTGAAATATTATTACAATTTAAAAATTTAAAAAGTTTTCTATTTGAATATATTTTAAAATGTAATTTATACCTATGATGGTAAAGCTGAATTTTCAGGAGTCATTACTCCAATCTTCAGTGTCACATGATCCTTCAGAAATCATTTTAATATGCTGATTTGTCATTCATGAAAATGATGTTATCATCAATGTTGAAAACAGTTGTGCTGGTTAATATGTTTTTGAATTTTTTTTTTTCAGGATTCTTTGCTGAAAAGAAAGTTCTAAAAACATTTTATTTTTAAACAGAAATCTTTTGTAACATTATAAATGTCCCCATCCTTGCTGAATAAAAATATTATTTATTTATTTATTTATTTATTTGAATAATCTTACTGACCCCAAACTTTTGAACAGTGTAGATATCATAATTCCAACATGATATAAACTTAACACAGCCAGCACCCACCTTAAAGTTGTGGATCTTCTCATAATTGCAGTGTTTCTCCGGTCCGTCCTTGATTGTGGTCCGTCGGCTCAGTGGTGACGGGCTGATCTGTGAACAAGCCAAAATCTTTAGAGGCTTCCAGAGGAGGGCACCCTTACTGCCCAGATTCACCCCCAGAGCTAACGCCAACAGCTCCTGGTGCTTACGATCCTTCTGCTTGGCTTTGTGAGGGGCTAATTCACCTTTCGCTGACCCCTTAGTGCCAACAACCTGGGCCCTGGGCCTCGGAAGAGCCTGCATCTCCTCTGTAGAGGAAGATGAGAATAATGTGGAATGGGGGATAAAAGCACGAACTGAGTCAGTCCTCCACTCCTTGGTGATCTGGGTGGAATGAGAAGGGGGACAGCCTGGTCCTGCATGGGCAGGGCTGGGGGTGGGAGGTATGGTGGGTGGGCTGCCTGGGGGCAGGAGTGTGTCTCACACAATAGCATACACTCAGCACTCCGAGAGAATGGCAATGTGAGAGAGAGGGAGAAGGAGTGATTGTGTGATACATCTCAGCAGGTTTCTGCAGTGGGATCAATGGAATCCAGAACACAGCGCTTCCAGACACGATTCCACCGCAGTTCCCTTGAGAGCGGATAATCCTGCAGCTCAAAGCCAAGAGCTCGGCTTTATAAGCAATAAAATCAGAGATTTGCTCTGAGAAGAGTAGGTTCTCTTTTAAGAAAAGGTCTTTTCAGGTCTAGCACTGAGAAGTTTTATGCGGTTTAGCCTTTTAGACCTCTCTCTGTCTCTAAACTTCTGATTGTAACTTCTGCTACAAATCGGATCAGGACTGAAGCAGATTTACAGTTGTAATCCTGCATCACAGGATAATCCTATAGTGCTGGAATCACTTGTTTCAGGATTCAGACTTACTTAGACCCCGTTTAAACCTGGTCTTATGATCTATTTCGGGTAATCTAATCAAAAGTGGATAGCGAGAAATACAGATGTAAACAGGGTGCAAAGTATTTTGTGATCTGGATCTCCTACAGAGCCCCTAAAGGGACATGTTGATCTTATTATTTCCATCTTAAAAGTTTTGCGAGTGAACACAAAGTTTCTCAGGGGAAGGCATACTTGTGCAAGAGAACACAAAAGCATTGAAATATAATTTTCTCTCCTATCTCGTATTTTTTCCATCACCATGTCCCCTTAAGGGTCTCCATACAAACCACATTTGAAGGCACACTGAAAAGAATTTGGTGTAGGATTTCTTTTGAAACAAATTTTAGTAAATTTCTCAAATAATTACAAAAAAATGTCAAGAGACACACTGAATTAGACTTGAATTTTTTTTTATGTAGAAAGACTGAAAATATACTCCCCAATCTTCAAAAACCTCATTGGTTTCTGAGCATCAAGCAAGTACGTTTAAGCCTCTTTGAATAAAAGCCTAAATTAAATCTGTTCATCATATAAAGTGATTGTCTCTTATAAGAGGAATTGGATTGAACTGCTTGATTCACATTACATTTACAATGTCTTTATGAACTTACCGGTGTGTCAACATTTTAGTTGCATGGACTTTTGTGTTTCAAAGATAAATGAAAGTCTTTGGGCTTGGAACAATATGCAAGTAAATAAAGGCATAATTTTTATTTTTGGGTTAACTACAGTGTACATGCCTACGTATGGTACCTGTATCATCCACTGTGGTAAAACAGGAGTAGTAACTTTACAGGTTACATTTGTCTTTAAAAGAAATGAACATTACAACACTCTTAAGAATAAAGGTTCTTTATTGGCATTGATGGTTCCATGAAGAACCTTTAACATCCACTGCACAAAAGGTTCTTTATAGTGGAAAATGGCTTTTAAGATCATTAAGATGTTCTTCACACCATGAATATCATGTTTCTTTTAAGAAATGATTGCTGAAAGGTTCTTTGGGTAACCATAATGGTGTACTAGGTGTAAAATGCAACATGTCTTACAGGACCACGAGCCCTTGTCATTGGATCATCCAAGATGGATGCTACTAAATACCAGGTGTAAACAAGGATTTCTGCTGTTGCGCCAAAACCAAGACTTATATCCAGGCTGGGGGACCATGACCCCTCTCAGCAGGAGGCTGATGCCGAATCCAGCAACACTGTCTGGGTATTTGCTGAAGCATCCTGTAGAACACACACGAGACTTCCTAACCTCACAGATACAGCAGAACACTGACAGGCCAGAATAGGTGGCCGGTCATTTGCATGATTACATTAATTAACAAAATGATGAGATTAGGAAAGAATAATGGAGCTGTGACAAGTAAAAAAGAAAGAATGCTGAAGAGGAAGAAAAACAACCTGGCTACAGCTCACATATTCAAGA
Organism: Tor tambroides; assembly: GCA_021397915.2. Lineage (NCBI taxonomy): Eukaryota > Metazoa > Chordata > Actinopteri > Cypriniformes > Cyprinidae > Tor > Tor tambroides. Next base: position 25,955 of record JAFVLL020003962.1, read on the forward strand.
TACGCCACATTCAAAGACATGATGTACCTGATTTCCCAGAAAAGTCAGGCGGAGGTGAGTGGAAGACTGTCAGGGTTGTGTTGACTCAAAGTATGAGTATTGCTAAAAAAGCACTGGTGTGGTTTTTATTGCTGCTGACCTCCACAGTGACACACATTTTTGTGTGCTGGGGGTACAGGGCAGTTAACATGTGTTCTACTGGTCGACTAATATGGGGTTTTCAAAGCTGATGCCAATATCTAGGGCACAAAGCAGCTGATGGCTGATACAATGGCAATTTATATAATCAATATAGTGCTTTTTGGTTTGTAGTCCTAAAACCAAAGAGTTGTATTAACATGTACTAAAACGAACATATATGAGGAAAGCATTACCTCTGAAAGTGTTTTACAATAGTAGTCTTTGGTTTATGAGTAAAATAAGGTTTATGAAGATGTGAATGACAGACAAAGACAATGTTAGAAAATTAGTTTTTTAAAGCACACAACAGTTTCAAAATTCATGTTTGAGGCATGGCTGTATGCATAATTTATGTTGTTAAACTAAACAAGTCTCTTCAGGTAATGTTAAGTACAGAATCATGCACCGAAAACCACTATAATAAAAATCCCATGGCAAATAAGTACACTTTAGCATACTTTTAGAAAGCGTATTTTTTATAGAAATAATATACTTTAAAACAATAAACTTTTTGACCCAAATAAGTAGGACTAATTTCATAATTAATTCTATTGTCTTCTGTGTTCTTTGGAAATTAATGACAAGCATTAACAGCAAACTAAAACGTACTTCAATGTAATTTCAATTACTTGTCATGTATTTAAATATAGAAGAAACAGTCATGATAGTGTATGTATACCAAAGTGTATACCAAAGTGCCCTATTATTTCATTAATATTATATTAAGTAGAGTTGTATTAAAAATTTGTAGTACACTACAAGCGCATATTTAATACATTTAAAAGCACTTTTTCACAAGGTCATGAACAGCTTTAGAAAGCTAGTATACGAGAGCTACAATATTACTAAAATTGTATATAAGTACAGTATACCCCACTTTTGCCTGCATATAGTACATACAGTATACTCATGCAGGGGAATATATAGCATATCTCTACTGCTTACTTGCATGCATTGTTGCAAAATGTAAACTATATTATCACTAAATCAAACTGCTTACAGGACCAACATCCAGTTCAGATAACCTAAACTGCAATATCAACACTAAAGTAAAAACAGTGACTTAGAGTCACAACACAAAGATGTTGAGGAGATGCATAGAGTGATAAAAGGGAAGAGGGAGACGGGGCGCACAGACAGTGTGAGTGCATGAGCAAGACTTGCACTTTTTGTCCTAAGGCAGATGGCGTCTTGTCTCCTAATGAAAGAGGCACAAAGTGAAACACAAAAGAGAGACAATAAAGCCTAGTCTCTTTTTAGAGACCACTGTATTGACAGAAGAGACGCCCGCAGCTTAGGAGACAGACAGAACTAGGGCGCAGCAAGTGTGTACAGTACAAAACCGCATCCTATGTGATACACACAGAGGGAAATGTGCTATATTCATTTAATACACTATTCACTTCATTCAAAATACTGTCTATCACTGTCTGCACAGCAGGACATTTTAAAAAAAATGAAGGACAAAAATTGCATTTTGTTAAACCGGCCAAGCAAAGAATGTGACATTATTATGACTTATGTACAAGACAGCTGCAGGAAAGTAAAAAACAGATTATTCCAATCTTTCAGTTTAAAAACTGCAGTGCTGAAATATAATGTAAACAACAATGATAAATCACCACAAAGCTCAGCGCTAATTCTAATAACTCCAATCCATCAGCAGCGAGTGGTTTTAGTTGGAACTTGCCAGGCCAGCAGAACACTTAAGCGATTACTGTTATTAGAGGAAGAGAGCCATGTGAACTCTGAGCTGCGCAGGTGACCAGAACAGGCAAGGTGAGCATTTCATTCAGATTACCACACAAGAAGACCGCCGTCATAGAAAAACACACCCAATTCTGGTCCCTAAGTGTGACCGGCAAATGCTCAGACACAAGTACTGTGAATCAAGACAGTGACATAAAAGAGATTCAGGGTGTGTAAGGTCAATGTAAAATCTCAAAAGAGACTAAATTACCTTAATAATTGGATTGTTAGGTTGTTGATGATGATGTATCCATTGTAACACATTAGCTAAACATTCCAGGGTGAGTCAATTATCATGAAAAGCCTTAAATATAGATCTATAGCAATTTACATCATTAAAATACAATGGTAGATCATAAAGACCAGAACTGATTGTAATTTAACTAAAACTAAACCTAATAAAAATTGCCTTTGTTAATTGAAACAAATCAAAAATAAAATAAAAAATAATAACTGAAACACTTTAAAACATAACTGAAAATAAATTGAAGTACTAAACTGATTGAGACTAAAATTAATAATAACTTGTGCTATCAAATGATTAATCGCATCCAAAATAAGTTTTTGTTTACATAATATATATGTGCGTGTACTGTGTATATTTATTATGTATATATAAATACACACATATGCATGTATATATTTAAGAAAAATATGTTGTGTTTATATATTAAATATATTTATATATAATATAAAATATAAGAATATAAACCTATATGCATGTAAATATTTCCAAAATATATACTGTATGTGTGTCTATTTATATATACACATAATAAATATACACAGTACACATACATATGTAAACAAAACTTTTATTTTGGATGCGATTAATCATTTGACGGCACAAATAATAACGCTATTAAAAACTAATAAAAATAACAGAAACATAAAAACGCTAAACTTTAAACAAAATTTTAAAATATAAAAATTGTATTCAAAATATTAGTAAATGCTACAACAGTAAATCAATAATACTAAAATAACACTGTAAAAGATGTTTATAGTGGAATGAATCTAGTAAGTGTGCAAGAATTGCAGAGACGATGTAACAATGTAGCAATATATTACAGCCAATACTAAAGTGATAATTGCACAGTTATTATCATGAATCACAGCATTAGTCAGAGAATACCAAAATGGCAGATTCATTGAGTTTGTGAGTTTTGGGTTTGTCATTTTATCTTCATTGTGCCAGATGTAAAATGTCTGGATTAGGCTGAGGGAAATGTTCCAGAACGTTAATGTGTACTGTGAGACCAGATCAAAGAAAACTTTGGATTTCTGCTGGTCTCAGCAAAATGACTGTGATGATTTATTTGTATTTCTAGAGGCGCACAATACAGAATGACTGTACAGTACACACACAATATTCAGAATAAACAGACAATCAAAATGTAATGTGCGTTTTAAATTTTATGGCTTTTAAATTTTAAAGCAAAAGTGTTGTTTGTAGCAGGGTGGACTGCTCAGAAAAAAGCTTACGGTTTTAATTGATGTTCTTTCTACATTTAATTTGCATCACAGTGTGTGAGATATAAGAGAAAGAAAATCTGATGAAGTGAATACTGGGCTGCACAAAGCAGATCTTTTGAAGTATATATACAAATCTATATTTACAGTTTGACAGCTTGTTGAGGCTGCCCCCTAGTGGACATTTGTACAAAATAGTAAAATGAAAAAAAAGTGTATTGAGTTCATTTATATTAATTTGAATGCTTAGCCAACTGAGTCACATTAAAAATTCTCTGTCTAGCATCTGCAACAAAAACAAATAAGCAATATGCAAACATGACTCTGGGTGATAAACAAACTACACTTCCTTTGACTAATTCACAAATGTTTGATCATCGCTTATGTTTATTTCATGGAGCTCTCATGAAGAGCCATTTCACCTCAAGAGTGAGGCAACAGAATTCACAAAGAGGTAACGGAAGACCTGACTGATTTGATAAAACTCTCCCGTCAGTGAACCAGACAGTGCGTCTGATAAATGAGAGAGGAGACAACACATTCATGGCATTATCTTTCATCAAAGATGCACACCATGATGCTGAAACACTCTCAAACTCTTCTAATCTTTCAAATGCACGCAAAGAAATGCTTCTTCTTATTTGTCTAAACACCATTCTAATAATGATTTGTGAAAGGATGGTGTCTGACACCATGATTTGGGTTGGTTGTGTTTACTATTAGCAATAAAACCTTGATAACATTTATGGGCACATAATGAAGCAGCGCCAGTGCCTATGTCCTGTTTTCACTGTGCGAAGAGACAGAAATGAGAATTTAAGATGAACTCTCTCATTGAATTCTGCAGTAAATATAATCTCAAATACCAAATATGGCTCAAATAAAGGAACTAAAACAGAATTTACAGCATTACTGTTAGTTAGTCAGAATGCTGAAATTAGCAATAATGTCAAAAAACAACCAAATTTATCCCAAGTTTCCTGATAAGCCTACAAAATATACAAAAAAAACAAGAAAGGTCCTAAAACGAAGCCCTGTGGTACTTGACAAAAAACAGAACATTTTTATGACTGATTTCAACAAAAACTACAACAAATTCTTTTATCACCATTATTTGGCATAAATGACCATGATTTGATAACAATGTCTATTGATTATGCGGTATATTATATCTTTAAGTCTTTGATCAATCATACATTGCTCACACTGTAGGCTGTAACTTTAGTAATGTGTTAAGAACATTATGATCTATATATGAAGAGGTACGCCCCTCACCTTTTCATCCTGCTGGAAAGTAACTTTTTTGGGCTCAGAGCGGGTCCGGTTGAGTCGGTGAGTGATTTTGTCCCTCAGAAGAGAGGTGTAGCCCAGATGCTGATAGATGGGGTTTGTGGTCATCTTGGCGATGTATTCTGCTGCCTTTGTCTCAATATAGAGAGTAATGAGGCCGTCTGTAACCAGATCGTGAACTGACTCAAAACGTTTCTCTCCCACAAAGTGCTTTCCATCATAAAAGAGTCGGTAGTTCAGAGTCTGGCCACCAAATCTGAGTGATAGACAAGCAGTATTCATATTATATTACCATATACTATTATACAGTATTATATAATATTATAACGATTATATTATAATGTTACTGTACATTGTAAAACAAAATATTTTATAATATAATATAATATATGGATTTTTAAAGAAATTAATACTTTTATTCAGCATGGATGTATTAAAATGGTCAAAAGTGACATTGTTACAAAAGACTCCTATTTCAAATAAATGCTATTCTTTTGAACATTCTATTAATAAAAAATTTCTTAAATAAAAATTTATCATAGTTTTCACAAAAGTATTGGGCAGCACAACTTTTTTCAACTGTAATAACAATAATAAACATTTCCTGAGCATCAAATCACATATTAGAATGATTTCTGAAGGATCGTGTGACACTGAAGACTGATGCTGAAAATTCAGCTTTGATTAGAATAAATTACATTTTAAAATAAAAATAGATTACAATTATTTAAACTGTAACTATTTCACAATGTTACTGTTTTTACTGTATTTCTGATCAAATAAATGCAGTCTTGGTGAGCATAAAAACCTTGCAACCCCAAACTCTTGAATAGTAGTAATATAAAGAAATGTAAAAATATCAAGTAAAATATATAGTAACTACTGTAATATAAAGAAGAGGATGAATGGATGAACATACAGAGAAAAGGATAGAAGAATAGATGGTGTGTACCTCAAAGCAAGTGTATATGTTCCTGGTTGTCTCTGACTCTCTCTGATGAGGTAAGCACCTTCTGTACCAGCCAGCAGTTCATCTGCACGCTCTCTGGAAATCAGACCATGGAACCTGTACACAGACACCATCATTTACCCTGGTACACGTATACACACACATCTCATGCACACACACTCTCACTCAACTGACACACCATAAATCACTGTCTTTTTCTCTCTCCCTCATACACTATTTCATATTTGCACCCTCAAGCACATCATTACACAAAATCAATATGCACCACCCCTCATAACACCCTTAAATAATAAATTCTGCTAAGTCACTCTAAATTTCACACTCATTTTTGAAGAATGGGGTAAAAAGTAACCAGATGGATACCAGAAGTAATATGAGGAATAGTAGTATTGATGCTTTGCTTCCAAAACACCAATAATAAAGCTAGACACTCACTCTCTTCCATAGTATTTGGGTCTGCTCTCCATCTGCACGTTAGAGAGAAAATGTAAGAGAGAGAAATACAGTTTTCAACACAAATTACTTTGTCTTACTGGTGACAGGAGAGTCTTTTCTAACAGGATTTTGTGAACGTGGAGACATCTGCTCCAGTGTTTAGTAAAAGATACGCAGACTGAATCAATATGAGTCACGTTTGATAAACCTTGGGAGTGTTTACACACATTTTCCTGTACTTACCTCCTGAGGACATGTGATCCTCTTTGGTCTTGGTGCTTCCTGCTGTAGCTGGTACACTGATGAACAAAAAGAAAAATATTTTTGTTATTTTTTTAATGAATATTTTTTCTTTTGAAAAAAAAAAAAAGTTAAATTAATATTGAATCTTTCACCATGAGCAGCAAACCAACAGAAGAAATCTTACAGTTTATTTTACCTCTAATTTTTATATTGCTGTGGTAAGATACTGGTATATATAGAGCATGTCAAAACACAGCATTCTCTGTTAGACATTAATCCATTAGGTTTGAGCTTGAGGACACACACCAACTATCACTGCTGTCAGACTAAGCTACAACGCATTATAAAAGTGGATTGGGTAATATTGGTAAAGCTATTGAAAAATGAACACTGCGCAAGAGGCAAACAGATAAATCAACACCAACAGTTGGTCAATATGGGAATGGCATACACGAAGGGCCAGTGTTCAGCTCAAGGGGGGGTTAAGCTCAGATGTTTTGATTGTGCCTGTTTGTTTGAAAATGTAGTACAGAGAATGAAGGTTAATACCAGGAATTCCTCAGGTTATCCTCTCCCAAATAATCGGCTTGCACAGGCAAGGTCAATTTGCGGTCAGTTCAAACAACATTCCTTTGATAGAGAGCTACTTCATTCACAATGATAAAAATGGGGACTTCGAAATTTGGCAATGGGCAACATCACTAAAGTGGAAATACACCTGTATCTCCTAAGGCGTCTTTACACAACTGAGTTAAAGCTGCTCTGTGCCTGCTCAAAATAGGTAAAGGTCCAATGCTGCATAAAAGCCAGACTAAATTATGCCAAATAATTTAAGGTGCTAAAGTGCACCTCCATCTCTCTCTGCATCTACAGAGAGTTTCAATGATTTCGATGAGCTTGAACACTGTAAAAAAAAAAATTAATTAATGAACTAAAAATATTTAGATTTCTGATGTGACGCTCGATTTTCTGTCCAGAAATACATTAAAATGGAATTTATAATTATTCTTGAATGCAGCTCTTTTATGATAAACGTTTCAAAATTCAGAATTCAAATACTTTTTAAAAATTACTATTATATTATTGGAGGGCGAAGGCATACAGAAAAAAAAAGATACAACTGTGATACAACTGTGCTGATGCCATGATGATGAAAAAAAATTCATAACAAGAATAAAATTCTTGTAAAGAAAACATGATTAAGTAGTTTGGCATCTTTTATAAATATTTCATAGAAATAAAAGTTTTTTCCACCAAAACAGTCATGTGGTGCAACGAACATGCAGAAAAAAACATAAAATTCAAAATTACACCATAGAGAGACACCCTGCAGACCAGGGGCGTCGCACCCGTGGGGGATGTGGGTGTTTTAACACCCACACTTTTCCCGGTGAGAGGGTTCAACACCCGCACTTTTTCTGCAGTTTGTAAAATGTTACGATGACTTCCATAACACAAAATGATATTTATTAATTAATCATTTAAAAAAAGTAAAAAATAAAAAAAAATCTGAACTAAAACATTTTTTACTATGTAATTTTTACATTGAAAAATATTTTTAAAGTTGTGCATTCAAGGTTTAAGGAAAATCTTCAAGGAAAATCAAGAAAATTTTCAATTTATGTTCATTTTTCAATTAAACATTTCAACCCAAATTGTATTGCTGATAATAACATTTGTATTTACAAAATGTATTAAAATAGAACAAAATATATCATGGAAGCATTTTGACTAGAAGACTTTTGCAGTATATTATCAATTTCAACCAATTAGTTCTGTAATAAAGAAAAGTTTTATAATGGCATTTTGATCAGTGTGAAGAGAGCAGCACTAGTGAAACTATCAGTGCCGGCTCAAAAACAGCAGCAGATGTGCGGGGATACTTCAGCTCGACATGGACGTGACCTTCTCTTGATGACTTCATTAAAAGCTGCTCATCACAGAGAGCAGCAATTGGCCGCCGCAGTCCGAGCACAGAGTCTGGCCTCACTACTCAAATTTTTCCTCACAGGAAGCAGGAAGGCATCTGACAGCAATGCCAAGTTTTTGTCAAAGAAGCTCAGAACAAGCAGTGGGTTCTGGACAACGTCCACCAGAATGACAAGGACGGGGCCTGCTCTAAAAATACTGCACAGTGGGAGTGAATGCAAGGGAAAATGAGTTGAATCGTGGGATGAGCTACAAAAATTTGAGATAATGATTACTGGCCAGGGAGACCTTCGACAAAAAAGTGCTCTAGAATTGCTCCTGTCCACTTTCTCTGTGCCAGACCACATTCCCACGATGCAATGTTCTTCTGTATGAAGTCCAAGATTATTGTATTTCTTTAACTGAGTGTATGTTATTCTGGCTGTTTTGCCAGTATAGTGTGAAGTCTGTCAACTGAATCATGTATAATGTTAAAAAAACACATTAAAATACTTACAGTAGGATTTCCATATCGGTGGCTGATAATCTTCAGGATCTACAAAAAAGGAAAAGATAAAACAATGTCAGGATGTCTTCTGTGCTATGAACATGTGTTAAAATAACCATCTCTTGTCAGCTTGTTCTCACTTAACACAGTCTATGATATTTACTGTCAGGTTAGAGAGTGGCTGAGATTCAAGATTATTATATTGTTACATTAATGTTAAGTTGTTCTGTAAGCTGTGATGCGTAATGCGCATGGCTGACAACATAATCCTTCCTCTACAATCCCCTCAGTACATGTTTTAACACTTTTTTCATTTAGTTCCCCTGCTCAAGGACAATAAATATACAAATGTGTTTGTGTAACACACTTGTACAACTAAAATACACACTCAGACCCCTTTCATCATGAAGCAGCAAATGTTTTTGAAATTTAAAACACATGGGCTGTCAATCAGTTATACATTTTAATCAAATTCATTACATTACATGCAAATAAATTATTAAAATGAATCACAATTAATTGCATATTTAAATATCTAGTTGTTTTTGAACTTGGGCAGATGAAATGGACCAATAATCTATTTTACAATTTCACATATTAAAGGTGTAGTTCACCAAAAACGACAATTTACTCATCCTCAGGCCATCCAAGATGTGAATGAGTTTTTTTCTTCATTGGAATAGATTTTTAGAAATTTAGCATCACATCACTTGCTCACCAGTGGATCCTCTGCAAGTGAATGGGTGCCGTCAGAATGAGAGTCCAAACAGCTGATAAAAACACAATAGTCCACACACAACTGACACAACTTTAGCCCATCGTTGTCTTGTGAAGTGAAAATCTGTGTGTTTGTAAGAAACAAATCTAACATTATTGCATTTTAACTTAAAACTTTGCTTCTGGCCAAAATACAAATCCACTCCATAATCTATAATAATGCTTTCTCCAGTTAAAAAAAAGTCCCCTGTTGTCCTCTCACATCAAAATCCACCAACAGAACTGTTTAGAACAGTTTTGGACTGTTCTCGCTTGAAAATATTTCTCTCCTAATTCAGATGAAACAATTTTTTCACTGGAAAAAGCAATGTTATGTATAGACAACTCACATTTTAGCCGAAAGCAACAGTTTGAAGTTAAAACTTCTTTATGATGGATTTGTTTCTTACAAACACGCAGCTTTTCACTTCACAAGATATTTACTGATTGACTGGACTCATATGGATTAGTTGTGGATTATTGTGATGTTTTTAGCAGCTGTTTGGACTCTCATTCTGATGGCACCCATTCACTGTAGAGGATCCACTGGTGAGTGAGTGATGTAATGCTAACCTTCTCCAAATCCGTTCTGATTAAGAAACAAACTTGTCTACATCTTGGATGGCCTGAGGGTGAGTAAATTTGAGAAATGAGATGAGATGCCATTTATATACTCTTCTATTATTATTGACACGCTACTCCCAAATACAGCTCCAGTATAGTTTGTAAATTAATTGGAAATTCATGTTTTCCAACTGTCTCAGAAATGCTCTTCCAGTTAAAAATTGAGTGTATATCTTACTTTAATTAACATTATGGCAAATATTGTCTAAACTAGGGTGAGATAAATGAATGGCGAAGCAGCACTTCAAATAAGCAAGTAATTTCTTTAAGAAATGCAAGTCAGAGCCTGACAGGGCTCAGTATGGCTGTTGAACAGACAGCCTGGATATGCAGGTTCATTTGCATACATTATGCATACTAATCAGACCAGCAGCCCTGTACTCCCAAAGAAGACCGTTTAAAACAGGAGAACACCTTGAAACAATATTTTAATGCAAATAACTTAATTACTGTTAATTTAACATGTTAATACAGTGCAGAAAATTATTTTTAAAAATTTGAGATAAAAAATTTACATATTTAATCATGCCCTCCTGAACTGTATGCAAGTTATGTACATTTTTCTACCATCTGAGCAATTTAAGTACCAGTGCAGAGCATGTGCTTGGGAATTCTGCACAGGTCCACCTGCTACTACAAACCACACTGAGTGAGTAAGGAGCCATTCACACAGGACACAGTTTTAGATTCAAAAACTGTTGGCAAAGGTATTAGATGCATTTTAAAAGGTCGAAAACCAAAATTCTGGCATGAAACTGTAGATGGCACAGTCCGATTGGTCAAATTCAATCTGACATAATGACATCATTATTACATGGCGCAGGTGATTGGTCAGCATTCAAATACTTGGCTAGTGCTTCCTGTATCTGCTAGGTTATTCATGTATGTTATATGAGGGTTATTTCATACATGTCATACTGTATGTGCAGCAGCAGTATTTCTTACATGCTCACAGCAGCATGTTGTGGATGTATTGGTGGTAGCAAGTCTTTGTACTTGCTCTGCCGCAGCAGCAGCAGCGTAGCAGATCTATTCCGCCAAGACCAAACACATCAACATTGTCATTTACCATGCCAATCCCACCGAGAATTGTCATTATAGAACTGCTTTTAACATGACACAGTGTCTTAAAATGTAGCACTCATGACGAGATCCTTAAAAAACATAATGTAGATGCGATACAACAGCCAAACACCCATACGATGCGTACGAACACAAACCAACAAAAATGTCACAGACTGGAAAGCTGTGGACTGTCCCTTGTGAAAAAAGTGCCTCAAAATTTAAATATTTATATAATATTTATTAAATTAAAGGCCACATAAGTGTACTTAAAGACAGTATGTTTTCATCACAGTTTGTAATAATGTTAAGATAATGTTTTACTTTAAAGGACATTTTAAATCATTACGTTTTAATCTTTTGTCATGCTTTACAGAAGGACACTTATTTTTATTTGTTGACAACTTACACACATGTAAAATATTTGTGTGTTATTCAATATTAAAGTTAATATATTTTATACACAGTATACACACATATATTATGTAAACAAAAACTTTTATTTGGGATGCGATTAATCGCGATTAATTTTTTGACAGCACTAATTTAAATACACGACATACAAGTTTCAACAGAAATTACATTAAAGTATATTTGTTAGTACATTTCAGCAGTACACTTAATGTAATGTAAAATTATTCACCCAAATCATTCTATGAAGTCCAAATACAGAAGCCAGAAAGCAAAATAAATAAATAAAACAGGATTTTCAGGAATAAATCACAACAGTTCCTCTCAGTGCTTTCACAGTCTAGCCAGACAGGCTTCTAGAGAATCAATATTAGTACATAAAGTAGGCCTGACAGTAACTACACAAACCCATAAACAGAAATTTGGCAATAAGACAAAGACACTCATTTCATAATCACCAGCATGTGTGAGAAATAAACTAGATTGTGGTGCATCAGCATTTTCTCATCCAAAAAAGTACCTGAATCTCTGATCATTCATGGAAAGACTACAAAACACCCACACAGTATCGGAAGCAATGACACACATTGTGCGTACGTAGTTGAGAATAGCATTATACAGTCCTGGAAATATGTGAAAGTTCAGAATGAGTAAATGTGTGATCTTGTGTAAAGGCAGAAGTAGACTGAACAAGAAGGATAGAGTGGAAAGTAGTAGCCGTTGTTTTGTTTTAGTAAAACGGTGTCTTTGAATGCATAAATCAATGTGTGTTTTCTTCTCTTCCCTGAATACGTACTGGTCTCTATGGATCCATGTCTTATTTCAGGCACTGTCTCTTTTACTGTCAGCACTTTACTGTGGCCAGTCAGCATTTCCTCCCTGCCTACACGCTCACAACCAAACACAAGCTCAAAGTCCAAAACCACAACACACAGCGCTCCATCCAAACCCGCTACAACCAAACATACAACAACAGTTAAACAACATGGGCTCACTCTGTACATGTCTTGTCAAAATTCTAAAAATGCTGTCAAATATGTTTATAGAGCCACAGGTGAAAAGCACACATAAAACTGAGCTGCCAAGCTAAGATACCATAATGCCTTGACTTGGAAAAAAGGCCATCGCTATGCTGGGCCAAAATGAAAGGATTGCATGGTTTGAGGCTTTGGCATGTGCTTGCAAGGAGAACATTTAGCAAGAACATCAAGCGATTTAGTCCTTTTTCTTTCTGGAAGACGATGATATGGCAAGGTTTAAATGTTGGCTGAGGTTTGGATTTATGTTTTGCTGCTCTCAATCCTTTGTAATTCATGAAGCAGACTGAAGCAAAACATTTTACATGCAGGCAGCGCAGTGCAGGACTAAATATGGAGGAAAAGGGTATTTATTTAAAGGATGGTTCACCAAAAAATGATAATTCTGTCATAAACTGTGCCTCATGTCATTCCAGAAGATATTCTGAGAAGATCCAGAAGATATTTTGAAGTAAGGCTACATGATTTGGTGATAAAATCTAATTGTGATTCATCTGAAAAACAAATCAGGTTTGCTGTGCTAGCCCACTGAAAAAAATTTAAAAAAAGGAATTGTGACTTTTTATCTCACAATTCAGATTTTTTTTCTCAGAATTGTGAGATATAAATTTGCAATTGCAAGTTATAAAGTCAGAATTGTGAGATATAAGCTGGAAATTCTGACTTTTTTTCAGAATTGCGTGATATAAACTCGCAATTGTGGTTATGTCACAATTCTGAGAAAAAAGTCAGAATTGCAAGATGTTAACTTGCAATAGCAAGAAAAAAGTCAGAATTTTATATATATTATTACTACTAAATAAAATATTCATATTCTTTAATAAATAAAAATAACATAAAAACAATATAAGAAATATTACTATTGGAATATTTACTGTAGAACAAAAAAATCAAGCATTTACGAAAAAAAATATATACTTTTTTTTACTGTACAAAGGTTAAACTGCAATACTAATAAATATGGCTGTTATGTTTTCTTCATTTCCAAATGTTAAACCAAACCACAGGGGGCCCTTAAAACTTCTCTTGACAACAGCCAGTTTATAAGAGTTTCTCATTACAAGTTTGGGAAGATGGTTGACAAAGTTTTGTTCCCAAATGCAGGATAACTTACAGCACATGCAGAGCTGAGTTCATGCGGAGCAGCATTTAATATGAATCATGGGTCCATAATCCAAAACAATGCTTTCTTCAGTGAAAAGATCCATCTCCTTTTGTCCTCACACATTAAAATCCACCAACATATTGGTTTTGAAAACTGTGCATATTTCTCACATGATTTAGACAAGACAAACTTTTCACTGGAGAAAGCAATATTATGGATATACAACTTTAAAAACATCTTAAGTCAAGCTTCAGTCATGTGAATTACTTGTGGTTTTTGTAATGTTTTTATCAGCTGTTTGAACTCTCATTCTTCACTGCAGAGGATTCACTGGTCAGCAAGTGATACATTGCTTCTGTTGAAGAAACAAATTCATCTACATCTTGGATGGCCTAAGGGTGAGTACTTTTTCAGCAATTTAAATTTTTGGGTGAACTATTCCTTTAATTGGCCCAGTGTCCACTTTACAGTATTTAAAGTGAGATGGATTAGCCTTCAATCTGTGTTTATATGAGCGTATGTTTGGACTAGAATGGAGTTGTATTGTCTTTTGGAGCTCAGGGGTGCTGGCGTGCTGCAAACAATAGAAAAAATGAATTATTCTTCAGTGGCTCATTTGGAAAATGTGATTTCTTTTGGTGATCTGCCAGGTGCTTTCTTTTCACTATCGCTGGATCTAACAGAGAGCTTGGAGAACATTGACGGAGGAAACTTCAGGGTCAGGAGGTGCAGACAGCTTATTCACAAAACACTCCTGGCTACTTACAGTATGTCAATTAACAGTGAACAAAAGCTTTGAAAAGCTTAAATAGGAAGAATATTGCAGTCAGTGCTATTAGAATGGTGAAGGTTGTGCTTTGTGAAGACCATGAAAGGACGTGACTGAAAGATACTGTGCAATATCAAACTATACTGCATCTTTCATGATTAGACACCAGAGTTGCTGCCGTCCTCAGGAGAAAAGGCTTTTAATTAAGCAAATTTCCTGCCTGAATACTACAGGCAATCTGTGAGGAATGTTTGCCATTACTGAAAAAAGAGACTAGATGAATCTGATTACAATGTGCCAAGGACAAATTGTTGGAGATGCTGCAAAAGCTCTTATCATATTCAACTTCTCCTATAGCAGAGGCATCCATTTGAGGTAATATTTTACAGGCTGGGTAATATTAAATGTCATTTGCTGTTGATTTTGGGCTGGTGCAGGAAAGATTCGGTTGCTTAGAAGTTTCTGAGAGCGTTAAAGCTGCTTTGAGATGGAGAGTTGGACGACTATCTGCAGCTCACACACACCCTCACAGCTCCCACTTTTTTGGGCAGACTCTTATCTCTCACACAAATTAAAGCTCAGCGGATGAGAGGGAACAGGCTTCCTTTGGGAAAAACACACATAGAAATGCAGACACACACTAGCAGTATGTACTTCAATTGAACACCCCGTCTAAAATATTTGCATGCAGAGGAACACGACCTTAATAAAACCTCATGACAAAATATACTATCTAATTCCAACACCCTCACATACACATACACTATCACACTATTACTTTCTATACATTCTACATTGACTTCTATTATTTTTACACTGATATGATTTCTAATGCTTACCGCTAAACACTTGGCTGGTCCCTACAATGTGTGTTTTCAGGTTTACTGTCCTTGTGAGTAGTGTTTCCTTGTCAACAGCAACAGCATTTACAGGGCCGTGGAAAAAAAATGTTTGCCTTATGTGAACGTTTATGGAATGTGAGGCAATTAAAAGATATACTGGCAAGAAACATTTTTTTATCGAGTTGTACTTGCTAGCGGCAAGAACTGCTATTTGATTCACAAACATGATTTATGATCATTTCTTTTTAGTGAATCAAAAACATAGGCTGAATTTGGAACAGGATACTAGAAAGTTATGCTGTCAAGTTCAGCAATACAGCACAACCAGAGTGATTCACAGGGGCGTTTCCACTGAGGAGGCAAGGGAGGCAGTGTCTCCTCAAAACTACTGGATGAGAAAAAAATTTGTAATGCAAAAATAAAACAACGGCAATATTACAACACATAACTTTAAAAAAAGGTGTATAAATCACTCGTTTTTCTGTCCAACAGCGATAGCAGCAGGTAAACTTATAGCAGAATCCACGTCTCTCTTGCCTCCCCTGAGCCCATTGAGTTTTAATAGACCCCCTATAGCGTGCCATGAGTTTGGTGGGGGGTAATTGAGAATGAATGGGGGAAAGTCATGTGAGAGGAGGCAATGCCTCCATCGGGATATGATTGGATATGACAGGTGATGTTTGGCTTGTGATTGGTTCATGCAATGAATCTCGTCTCTTGTGTTTGTGCACGTTCGTGAATCAGCCTGAATATATAATAGCATTAATGGGAAGACTAATTTGAAAATGAAGTAAACAACTCACACACTTTGACAAAATCACTTTGTTATGTCGAATTGCATGAAAACGTGATCTGTGGGAGTAATCAGCTTGGTAAAATTTTATGCAAATCTCCGCATCTGTGACCATTATTTACCGAGTTTTGAAGACTGATGACCCGAAAATTTCAAAAATAGTTAAAAGTTAACTATTAAAAAGAATAGCTGAACATAATGTCAGCATCCTACTGCCTGTAGTTTGTCTCCGTGCCTCTAGAGGTCCCCTGTGTTCCTCCTGTCTTAGTTCTTCCTCGTGTGGCCTTGTTATCGTTATCCAGGTCACCTGCGCCTTGTTTCCACCAGTGTATTTAAGTGGTGTATTTTTCCCTTAGCTCCTAACTAGGTTTTTGAGTCTTCACCCTGTGTTTCCTGCCTTGTCTCACTAAAGCCTCCCAAGCTACCCCAAGTAAGGTATCCTGAGTTTCTTTCTTTGGTTGTTATTGTTCTCTGGTTTTGTTTTCTCACCTCGTGAAGTTTTTTTCTCATGTGGTTTTTTTTTTTTTTTTTTTTTTTTTCCCCATTGTTTTTGCTGTTGTTAATACCTCAGTCCGAGAAATTCTGTTGTGTTTTTCTGGCAAAGACTTGCCGGCTTGTGACAGAAAAACCAAGTCAGCCATGGACCCAGAGACACTTGCCTCCAAGGACCTGTTGGCAGTGATTGCCCAACACGAGTCATCTTTCCAGCGCCATGAAGCTGTTCTCAGCTATCAGGAGGAGCTGATGACCAAACACTCAACTCCTGGCCAATGTGATGGGTTTGAACAGTCTTTGAATGGCTCCCGGGGGCTTCACCTCTGAGTTGCAACAGGCCTACTTCAGTTGCAGAGCCTCGATTACCACCTCGCAAGCCCTTTGCTGGGGATCCTAGTTCCTGCCAGGGTTTCTTTATCCAATCCTCCCTGACCTTTGATCTCCAGCCCTCAAGTTTTACTACAGACCGCTCCAAGATTGCTTACATAATTACCCTTCTCTCAGACAATGCGCTCTCCTGGGCCTCCACGGTGTGGCAATCTCAAGATGCCTGTTGTGAGTCCTACACAGCCTTTGAAGAAGAGTTCAAGCGAGTGCGTCATCCAGTCAGTGGTCGGGAAGCTTCCAAGCGCCTGCTTGCACTCAATCAAGGCTCCGGCAGCACCGCAGACTTCGCCATGGAGTTTCGGACCATCGCGGCAGGGAGTGGATGGAACGATGATGGCCTTCTGTCCAATGCTGTCGGCAGACCTGGAGGAATGCTAGGGATGCCCTTCAGACCTCGCAGAGATACCAACGTCAGGCTAATCGCCACCGCCAGACGACCTCTAATTTCCAAGCTGGTCAAAGAGTCTGGTTAGCCACCAAGAACCTGCCCCTCCGGGTCAAATCAAGGAAGCTTTCCCAGAAATACATTGGCCCTTTTCGCATAGCAAGGAAAGTTAACCCTGTTTCCTATCGTTTGTTTCTTCCCCGTTCACTTAGAATTAACCCCACATTTCATGTCTCATTGCCAAAACCTGTCTTGTCTTCTCCATTTGACCTCCCAGGATTATCGATGGCCAGCCTACACGGTCCGCCGGATACTGGACTCCCGAAGGGTCCAGAACTCCCTGCAGTATCTGGTGGACTGGGAGGGCTACGGGCTGGAGGAGCACTCTTGGGTTCCAGCCAAAGACATCCTGGACCCAAGTTTGATCTGGGATTTTGGCACCTGGAGACTGGGGTGTTCTGGAAGGAACGTCGGAAGCCGATCCTAGAGGGGGAGGGGGTCCTGTCAGCATCTGGCTTGTGACACGTTCACAAATAAAATGCGTTTAAATTGCTACTCGAGTTATTTTGGAAGAAATGAAAATGCCTAAAACACTAACTTGATGAGATTCATATTTTAAAAAAAAAAAAAAAACCTTTGAGGACCTTGCATACACATTTCAGAACATCACTCCACACCACTGGTGATTCATAAATGACTCCTTTAATGAATCCTTTAAAAAAAGGATGGTTTGAATCAGTCTGAATCCATCAGAGCAGTCACTGAATCAGCATCTTAACATTTTACTTAACTACAGGATATTGCGATTTTATTTCAGTTATAGAACTAATTGACTTCAGTTATTACAGTTAAAGCAGGTTTTTTTTTTTTTTTTTTTTTGCCAGTATCAATACAGTACAGTAATAGAGTTTGTATGTTTGTGGGTTTTTTTTTTTTTTTTCTTTACAAATTGGCTGTCAGTGAATTTTCTCAGGTGAAATCTGGTCACTTCAAGAACCTACACAGTAATTTCACATGAGGACTGAAGTGCTGAAAGATTTCACAACACATTTCACATTGTCTTCCACTTCACACAATGAGCCTAAAGAGTGTGGGGATATTCTGTGGAGAAGACAGGAACAGAACTGGCAAGAAATGTGGAGAATTTTGTGACTGTGCGAGACGAGGCATCAGACGGAGCAATTGTGAGGGAAGGCAAGATGAAGTGTGTTTATCCTGTAACACTGCATGCAAGTGAGGGTGGGTTTGGGTATTTTCCTGTAAGGCTATATGCCTTTGTTTAATTGTATGTGTGTGTGTGTACACATACATGCGCATGTACTCTTGGAAGCCCTTCACTTCTGATTGGCAAAGGAAACACACACACAGTCTCACGTAGCCAAACGGTATACAATGTCTGGCCTACAATGCATTTTATTATAGCCAAAATATGCCCACTTATGAAGGAAGAGATAGTCTGACTGACATTTTAACCATCCAGTTTGTTGTGTTTTTACATTTACTAGAGTGCTTTCTGTAGGCCAAAACCAGGAAACAAAATAGCAGTTTCGCACTTCCAGTTTCATTGTCCTGAAGTCAATGGGTCTGTAGCACAAGTTTAGATATTTTCACGTTTTATTATATGACATAAAATATATCAGTAATACCCCCTTGTGATTTTTAAAGCTTTTATGTGTCTTGAAAAAGGCGGTTGCTAACAAGTGGCTAAATGGGAACACAGAGATTGTTGGTAACATTAAACGTCATCATGCCGAACATGAAAACTCATCTACATACTAGCTCTTGCAAACTATTTACTTTCAGGAAAAGTGTTTTTAAGTAAAAACTAAAAAAGTTGTCAGAAGCTTAATAGAAGTGATGTTGAAGTAATGTCACCGTGGTGTAGTTTGTTAAGCCTGCGTTTAGCTTTTTACTTATGGAGATTGCATTTAGGCTTCAAAATTCATAGAAGCTGTGTTCATTTATGAAGATGAAATTCTCACTATTAACTAACAATTAACTACAACTTTTGACTCAAAAAATTCCTAATTTGTTGCTTAATTAATAGTTAGTAGGGTATTTTTAAAGGGATAGTTCACCCAAAAATGAAAATTACCTCATGATTTATCCTAGGTGTACATCTTCTTTCAGTCAAATACATTCGGAGTTATATAAAAAATACCCTTGCTCTTCCAAGCTTTATAATGGCTGTATATGGGTGTGGAGATTTTGAAGTCCAATAAAGTGCATTCCATCCATCGTGAATCGATGTGTTTATGTAAGAAAAATATCCATATTTAAAACTTTATACTGTAACTTCTAGCTTACGATAACTGTTGTACGTGCGTTCATGAGAGAGTGGCGTTCCAGAGGATGACATAAGATGTAGGCGTAGCGTAAGCTCTGGTGAGAATATGCTAGTCTCACAAGAACCAAGTTTTGTTTACAGTAAAAAAAAAACAGTGTCCTCTTTGCTTATATCAAAATCCTCTGACATTTTTCTTCTAATTATTCTAATTCATGAACCGGTGTTTTGTTATGCTCTTTCCTCTGCGCTTCCGCATTTGTCTCTTCTCACCAGAGCTTATACTTTTCCTACGTCCTATGTCACTGGTACGCCACTCTGTCGTTAATGCACATACAACAGTTAGCGGAAGCTAGAGATTACAGTATATAAAGTTTTAAATATGGATATTATTCTTAAACAAATGCATTGATTCGCTTCAGAAGGCCTTCATTAACCCCCCGGAGCCGTGTGGAGCACTTTTTTTTGATGGGTAGATTCAGTTTATTGGACTTCAAAATCTTAACACCTGTTAACTGCCATTATAAAGCCTGGAAGAGCCAGGGCATGTTTTAATATAACTACAATTGTATCCGTCTGAAAGAAGAAAGTCATATACACCTAGGATGGCTTGAGGGTGAGTAAATCATGGGTTAATTTTTGGGTGAACTATCCCTTTAAGTTTAGGTCTGGGGTAGGGATCTAAAATATGGTCTTGCAGAATAGGTTTTTAATATGTGCTTTATAAGTACTAATAAACAGCTAATACGCTATGCATACAAACAAGCAACTTATTAATAGTGAGAATTGGTCCCTAAACTAAAGTGTTACAATTTTTTCTTTTTGATATGTATTTAACTAAAGATTTGATTCTGCTAAAGTGACAAATGTTTGTGCTCATGTATCAACCTGACTTAAAAATACAACTAAAAAAACCCTGTAAACAAATTCTCCAGGAAGTTGTGTAAAGCTAGTCAATCAGATTAGAGTTAGAGATAGAGAAAGTGCTTTCCAGTTTTGTATGCAAAATGCATCAGACGGTCAGTGAACAGATTGCTGGGGGTCAGTGGGCCTGCCATTTGAGATTATACACATATACACACACATACATGTGCACATGTACAGTACACAAGCACACAGACACATCGGTAGCAGGGAGATCCATTGTTTGGTAATGTGATTCCAGAGGGTGATGGATGACCATGGGGATCTCCACAGTGGTGATTAATAATAAATGCAGAGACACAGGAAGAGGTGAGCATTAAAACTCTCTTCTCTCCTCTGGTTCTCAACAACACTCCATCCACCAATAAAACTGCAGGCTTAAATAAGCCTCTTATTTCACTCAGACTTACTGACTGTAAAACTACAGCAGGAATCACATGAGAAACCATGGAAACTATTAAGATGACCACTAATGAACAGACCGTATTACAGTGGCTTCTGTCAGAAACGAAAGCCTTTAAAAACAAGATTACAATAATGAGCGGCTTTCCGAAGAGCGAAGGAGAGAAAGTACCATTTTCGGACCAGTAAGTGATGTGCACGCCTCATTTACCATCTCTGTCATCACAGGCTGAGGTTCCATTCAGTTTTTTGCCCCTTCATTCATGCTTTTTTTAGCTATGTGCAACAGGTTAAAGACCTTGAAAAACCGAGGTTCTTTAACTTGACCGCTGCTATGTGACATTTACCCAGACTGTCTTCAGCTTAAGAGTGATTGTGTTCGCATGAATTGATTGTACGAGTTCTTCTATTCATTTTCCCTTAGCTATTGACTTTGATGTTAAGCAACTCCAGAACTAAGAACAGAGCTTCACCTCAGCCGATGCTGCCTGAAATGCAAAGAGGCCGAGTAAAAGGACACGCAATCACTGTTGTGAGTTATCTCTCTTGCTGTATGCTTACCAGAGCTTTCAATCATGTGATCTGTTCCTGTTGCAGGACTCGCATTCACTTCATCTCAACTCAGTGAACCAGAAGAACACAGAACCACAGAAAATAGACATAGCTTTCAAGATGACTATGACTAAGCGCAGA
This sequence comes from Tor tambroides, assembly GCA_021397915.2. Lineage (NCBI taxonomy): Eukaryota > Metazoa > Chordata > Actinopteri > Cypriniformes > Cyprinidae > Tor > Tor tambroides. The sequence continues at coordinate 47,680 of JAFVLL020003962.1, forward strand.
CGTGCAGTCAATATGAAATCAAAAAGGACTGGTTTTGGGTCTGTGACAAAAAACATTTGGTAACACTTTAATAAAGGGACCAATTCTCACTATTAACTAGTTGCTTATTAGCATGCCTATTTTATAATCAAATTGGCTGTTTATTAGTACTTATAAAGCACATATTCTGCATGACCATATTCTACATCCCTAATCCAACCCAATATATAAACTTAACAACTACCTTACTAACTATTAATAAGCAGAAAATTAGGAGTTTGTTCAGGGAAAAGTTGCAGTTAATAGCGAAAATTGGACCTTTAAATAAAGTGTGACCAAATCTACTAATGTATTCAAAAATAAATTAAAAATATTATATTAAAAATATAGTTTTAAAATACAGCATGACTTGAATACACTAAAAAGACAATGTTTTTGAATTCTAAATTAAAATGTATTTTCTTATTTTATATATTATAGATTAAAAAAAGTTGTGTGTGTGTGTGTGTGTGTGCGTATATACGCACACACACACACAAAATACATATTATATATGAATATATAAAATTTATAATTTAAACATTTAAAAAATATATATCAAAAGTGACAGTAAAGACTATGTTATAATGTTATCAAATTTATTTTGAACTTTCTATTCATCAAAAAATCTTCAAACAAATGTATAATGTTTTCCACAAATATGTTTTCATATTTGACTGAAGACTTGATGGATGCTGAAAATTCAGCTTTGCCTTAACAGGCAAATGTATAAAAATGCTTTTATACATTTTAAAATATATTAAAATAGAAAACTGATATTTAAATTCTTAAATTGTAATAATATTTTGCAATATTACTGTTTTTATTTTCTTTTAATAAGAGACTTCATTCAAAAACATTTTCTTTAAAAATTGTTTTACCAGTCTCAAACTTTTGAACGGTAGTGTATGCATATATAAGCATTTTTAAGTAATGGTGTGTTCAAGATAAATATGTGTATATATATGCATATAACTAAAATATGTTCAGAAGTACAACTGTAAATGCCGTTCCACTTTGACTTTAAAAGAATGAACCCCATGCAGATTCATAAGTATGCAAGTAGTCTTTTCGCAAATGCTTTTATCCAAAGCAACTTACTGAAGTGCACTTATGGCCGGGACAATCTGTCTGGAGCAATCTGGGGTTAAATGTTTTGCCCAAGGGTACAATGAAGAGGCAAGTCCCTCCTTACTGGGATTAAACCAGCGACCTTCTGGTCAAGTGCCTCAAGCTTAAACCAACACCACCCCTTCAGATTAAAAGAAATCAAATCAGCACAAACCCATGAAATCACCCATAATTTCAACTTCATCATTTCTAAAATACTCACAAGCTTGCAGCTCTGAGCTGCAGCCCTAGTTTTCCTTTAGGGAAACATCAAAGCTGGAACTGGCCTTTGATGTCAGAAGAGCTGAGCCGAGCGGCATCCATCTCGCCAGTCTGCCCTGCATTTGTTTACAGCCCTGTTCTTGGCTAATATAAAGCAGAACGTGCATGTTACACGCACCCAAACTGGATAAAACAAGGTTTCTGCCAAAAAAGCGTTTTTCTAACATAATGATACTCCTGTGACAGACACAGAGAGCCTGGTAGAGGCGCGGTATACGGCATCCGATGATTACACTGGGGGCACGGATCTAATGACAGCTCTCCGTACCGCAGGCAGAAAAGACTCCCCGCCTTCTGCAGGCCTCGTGGCCGCAGTGCACTTCTGCTTTTTCAGCAGCATGCATGTGAGATAATCTATTTGGGAATGGATGGCAACCACAGAGAGTCATGGCTTGGCTTGATCCCTTTACTGGATCTCAAGAGCCCGTGGGTTGGCGTTGGAGGAGGAGTCGTGGTTCTGTGTGTCTGCATGAAGAGTTAGTGAATTAGACAAACCCTCTCTTTTTCTCTCCCAAGGTCACTATTGAGCTTTAATGGAATGAGTGCCTACACGAAAACGGTTCTTCTTTACACGCCCATTCAACAAAGCTTGTTATTTGAACTTGTACTCCCTTGAGAGACGTGTACTGTCCCTCAGATCATACACATCCCTCCCTCTGTTCTTACAAATGCAATGCCGAGCGGCACAGCATGAGAACAGGGTGTTAACAGGCATTTCTGTGTGGGAGTGATTCTGAGCGCGTTTCCAACCTTATCTCTCCTCACACTTGTGATCGGTGTATTTAAACACCTGCATACTTTTTTGTGCTTCTCACACCTCCAGCCAACCTGATGCTTTTTGCTCTGTTTTGTGTGCATTTGGGGATGGTGGTTTCTCTTGCAACCAATGTGTGTTTCTTATCTAAGATCACAAAATGGCAATAAGTCATACGATATACACTGCCGTTCAAAAGTTCGGGGCCAGTTTTGAGTTTGTTTTTTTCAGTTATTTGAAAGAAATAAAAAAAAGTGACAAAGACATTTAATGTCACAAAAGACATTACATTTGAAATAAATGCTGTTCTTTTGAACTTTCTATGCATCAAAGAATCATGAAAAAAATTGATAACGGTAAGCAAACTGTTTTCAACATTTACCATAAGAAATATTTTTTGAGCATCAGCATATTAGACTATTTTCTAAAGGATCACATGACACTGAAGACTGGAGTAATGGCTACAGAAAATTCAGTTTTCCAATCTACATTTTAAAATGTATTAAAATAGAAAACGGTTATTTTAGACTATAATGATATTTCACAATATTACAGTTTTTATTGTATTTTTGATTAAATAAAGGCAGAGAAAACCCTGCCAACACTTAACTTTTGGACAGTAGAGTAAATTTAAAGGTAGTAGGTCAGTTTGGTACCTGTATGAAAATATGTCATGTCAGGTTTTGAAAAGTAACAAGTGATTTTAAGTGGAGGTTAATACATATTGGAAATTAAACTTCCACACATGTGATAATGCAGCTCAAACACCACATGACACCCAGCGAGGAAGATGACAGGTGATTTTAAAAGCTCATTTTCAACATCAATAATTTCTTGGGGATAATATGATCAGTATAATAGAAAGTCTTTCAAGTGGATAAAACGGACAGGGGAACAGCTTTTAGGATAATTAGTTTTCATCACACGCCCATGAAAACGTTTGATGACTCATTTTAGATGCAAAACAAATCTGAAATGTTGGGATTTAGGATATATATGCCTGGTGTAACCTAGATCCCTTGAGACAATGGGCGGGAAGTGCGTTTGTACTGGATGTGTCCAAACCAGTTTTTGGTTCCCACGTTACAACATTTTGAAATGGACACAGTAAAACCCAAACATTGTTGTTGGCACTACTGGCAGTGATTTAACTGGGATATCAACAGTTGACACTGACAAATTTATAAACTATTGCTGTTATGCCCAAATTACACTTGGGTCATTCCACGAATTTCTGTATATTTGTAAATATCCTGACAGAAAAGTCTTACCTGTTGACTGCTTTTTTTTTAATAAATCCGATATTTATGAACTGACTTCTAAAGTTGTGGTGAATTGGAAGAAATGACAAATCTTTTCTTCCATATTACAATGTAATTTGGATTAATTTCACTTTAATAAACACAATGTTAATAAATTGCATTGTGTCATTTCATTTTCACATAAATTTCCAAATTAAAATCTGTTAGGATACTATAAATGTATAGTTATTTAACAATTAATAGAATTGTACTCAAGGTCATGACACTATATGCTGCTATTTCCTCATAGTTTTCGATAATCTGTTGTTTACTATACAAAATCAGTCCTGTTTTCATGATTGATAGATTTTTTTTTTTTAATAAATCTCACAACATATAAGATAAAAGTTATATTATTGTTTATGGACTTCGTGGTAACGGGCTGACACATGACTTTAGCAAACATATATAAATATAGGCTATATCGAGGGGGGGGGGGGGGGGGACAAAACGCTTATCGTTCCACATAAAATTTCAGTGCATGCAGTAGCCAATGATATTTCACTGAGAAATAAAAATGTTATTTGGGATTACAATTATCGTGATCAAACTAAAGAGTCTGTTTTTGCTATCATGCAGGTATAATCAGATAGCGGTGGCCTTTAAAACTCGTGCACAGTGAGTGTGACATTACACAATCATCTGCCAGCGTGCATTGGTGATATCAACGACCGCATGCTCTTGCATTGGAGAAGGAAGTCAAAGGTGGGTCTAGTTCACCCTGGATGAAGAAAAGGTATGACACACCTCTTCACCATGTTCTATCCTGTCTGCTTTAATTACATCCAAAACCACAGATATTAAACTGCAAAAGCCAACCATCTCCATTCTGCTATCGTCACGTCAATTGCTTATTCAGATTCCCAAACAAATTAGTCCCGTTTCATTTTGATCCATCAGTACTCACCCGAAGAGACGGAGGAACCCGACAGACTGGAGTTGCTGGACGCTGCCATCGCGTCTAATTCACTGAATCTATCCGCTCACTGGCGTCTGTTAGGGCTTGACATCTCAGTCTCTGCTCTCCTGACCTATCTTCAGCTCTCCAGAGTTCCTCCTAAACAGCCGATAATATCCAGCTGTGACGGGAGTCGCCAGCGCTGCCGCATTTACAGGCGCGTGTGTGGCAGCAGAAGAACCATATGAGGAAACTAGTTGATACAACCTCAGATATACGTACAGAAAATGTGACAACTCATCTACTCTTCATCGTAATGAAAAGCAGAATTCAAAAAAACTTCCCGGCCGTTCCGTGCGCTGTCAGTGCCAGTAGGTTTCGCCATATTTAGAGACAGGGATTTCACTGTATCGCTTCCATGTGCCATGCACTTCAAGGCTCGTAATAAACACAGTGTGTGCAGAGGCGAATCCGCCTTCTTAAAGTGAAAGAGACGCACGCACATTCCTCATGTCTACCTGACCATGCCGAAAACCTACTTACATGCCTCTCAGCTGTGTGCTGCTGTGACCATATAAGAAAGTTGCGTTCCTTTTGCTGTTCAGAAATGTTGCATGTTTAAAACTTATGGCTTTCCTGTGCTTTGACATGCTAAAAAGTTACAGCACATACTAATACACAGTGCAGTAATAAAGGTAAATGCTTTTTTTAATTTGTTGCAAGACCTATCAAATATGCCTTATAATCTACTATCTAACATAAAATGAAGCTAGCGTGAAAAGTAGCTCATTTTAAAGCTCATCATCAAATGTCTGTAGTTTATAACATAACTGTACACTTTAAAGACATGTAATTTTGTCACACCCACTTAAAAAGCATGTTGCACTTTCCACAAATATAGTATAAAGTAGGCCTAGGTCTACTTTTTTCCTGTCTCAAAAAAAAAGAAAAAGAAAAAAAGAGATAAAAGGGTCAGTAAAACGAGTTGAACCTACCTTTAGAAAATGTCAATCTCAATAGGTCAAACTAAATATTATATAAACTGTTTTCTGTTACTCGTTGTTTCTGAGGTTTGCCTTGAGGTTTGTAACCAACATTTGAGATGTTTAAATCCAGTTTAAACCTGTCATTTCTAGGAATAAACATCAATTAAATAGTTTGATGAATGCAGTCAACACTGTTATTAATGTAAAAATGTACTTCTATTTATTACCCATCATTATGTTTCTTCTTGGGTGTCACAATTTTAAAGAATCTTACATTTTTGTAAACAGCAGAAAGCAAACGGCTTATACACAACACGAGAAACAGATAAATATTAGCCTGGCCATTGTAATTTATTAATATTCAAAAATAACTTTTATTACAATATATTTTGTTTAAACTTGATTGATTTTAATTGTTTAATACAGCCAGTGAGATCAAAACTTCTGATGACGGACAGGCCAAAATCACCTTTTTGACTTTGTATGGTCAAAAGTTAAGCCTATATGCCTCTTAAGTGAGCTGTGGCATGTTAAACAAGGGTATTCCTTCATAAGTGTCAGTTTTTATTGGGGCAAGTTGTCACATTTATTTTAAATGTTATGAATTTATACAATTTACTCTTTTGTTGGACAAAATGGCTTGATAGTTTAATGAATTGTATTGGTTTTATAGTTGTTTTACAATGTGTACGTTTTGTGATTTATTATTTTTACCTGGTTAGATTTTGCTCAAAAGTTCATAATGGACTGTTTAATGGTAGGTTCCATTCTAACAACATACTCTATGAAGTGTGACAACATACCCCACATTTGAGGAAAATTCAACCTGTGTTCAGCATACAATAACAGTCAACAACTTTTTGTAGTCAAGACGTTAACATCTACAGAAGATGACTTTTTAAAATAAAGCAACCCTGAGAAACATTAACTTGTGCAAAACTGCGACAACTACTAGGCCTACTCTATTACATAGCAAATGCGTATTGTATATTGTGTATTGAGAAAGTCAATAGTAGAGAAAGTTGGTATGTGGGTTGGGGACTGCTTCTCTCAAATCGGCCTGTAGGGGTCATTGTTTTCGACTGAAATTCCTGGATTGACTGCGATCACATGACATCGAGGCCATATAATCATGTGACTGCAACACATTCAAAGCGTGACAAGAAGCTGATCTGTATTTACTTCAGTTTCATATGCAGGTGCGAACGGCTTCTGGATTTCTGATTGGCATCTAGCTTCAAGGTAACGCTATTATTATCACTGAACAGGAAAACATGCCTATACATTATCAGTTATTTGATTTGATAACAACCTTAACAGTTTATCACACCTGCACATTGTTTTTCCTGTTCTCATATGCATAACTTATTGTGCCGCATTCGTAGGTTATTTGTACAAGACTGGCAAGAGATTCGTCGTTGTTTCTCTCATCTGATATGTTTAGGCCTGTAATAACAGGCAGCAGGTAATGCGAGCCTATTAATATCATGCCAGATCATTGATCCCCGTGTCATATTTCTTTGCTGTCTGCAGGTAAACCTCTATAATGCTGAAGGAGACGCTGAGGCTGCTGTTCCTATGGGTTGTTTTGGAGTCTGTCAGCTCCCGCGGCTGTTCCTCGTTCTTCTGCCGGAAATCACACCGTGTGAGCGGGTCACGTTTTGGAGTTGACCCGGGCAAACCTCTGATGCTCACCCCCTATCTGGAGGAAGGCAAGATAGAAGAAGGTATGCTTGCTGTTTGCATACAATATTTTCAGTTCCTCTTCTTTTAGCAAGAATGTCTTTATAAGGTGTGTTTTCCATATGGGGAAGTTAGCGAGAGACTGATCCGTTTAATTTATTTTGGTTGTTCACAAATTATAACTGCTATCATAATTCACTGATGTTTCTGACCTGTTTTGTGGATGTGCAGCCAAAAAATTGAGTTTGGTGGGACCCCTTCCTGGTGCCAATGTCAAGGGTTACTCAGGATATCTCACAGTGAACAAGACCTACAACAGTAACCTTTTCTTTTGGTTCTTCCCTGCCCAGGTAATATAATGTTACACACACTTATTTTTTTAACACTGTACATGAACAGTGCTAAAGATAAGACCAGTCTGCTGACTGTAGCTTCTGCGTCAGTTGGCAATGCTTGAGTCAGGTGTTTTCAGAAGTCGTTCACAACAAATTACACAGTTTACAGCAGTTTTCTGATTTAGAGTGATGTTATTGCTGTTGACTGTACACTTGTTTATTGTGGAATGTTATTCTGTGTTTAGGAGAAACCCGAGACGGCTCCGGTGCTGCTGTGGCTGCAGGGAGGACCTGGAGGAACTTCCATGTTTGGCTTGTTTGTGGAGCACGGCCCATATTTTGTACATAAGAACCTCACGTGTGAGTACAAATACCTGTATGCCATGTTACATTATGTTGATGGAGATTAGCATGTTGTTTCTGTGTCTTATGAACATTTTATTATAGATGTTTTGGGGCAGAAAGGATCTTTTTTTGCTTAAAGGGATAGTTCACTTTGAAATTAAAATTTGATATCTATCAGCTTACCCCAAGGGCATCCAAGATGTAGGTGTCTTTTTTTCTTCAGTAGATCCAATTTTGATATTTTTAGGTCAAACCGTTCTGGTCTGTCAGTCATATAATGGCAGGTATAGGTCACTGTAACTAACTATAAGAGGGAAAAAGAACATGCACAGAGAAATCCAAATTAAACAATTCCCCATCGTAACTACACATTGATGGCCTAAGACACGAAACGAGCGGATTGTGTGAGAAAACGAACAGTATTTATATCGTTTTTTACCTCTTGTACACAACCATGTCCAAGTGATCTGAGTGCACGCAAGCATCCGGTGTGTTACGTGTGCGCGCACGCTCTTAGTCTTGGTCTGCGCAAGAGATCATTTCCGGCGCTTTCCGGCGCTTGCGCAGACTAAGCCAGAGCGTGCGCACTCAGGATAAACACGTCACACACCGGAATGCGTGCGCGCACTCAGATCACTTGGACATGGTTGTGTACAAGAGGTAAAAAACGATATAAATACTGTTCGTTTTCTCACACAAACTGCTCGTTTCGTGTCTTAGGCATCAATGTGTAGTTCGTGGGGAATTGTTCAATTTGGATTTCTCTATTGCATGTTCTTTCCTCTTGCTTAGTGCAGTGACCTATGCCCACTGCGCCATTATATGACTGACAGACAGAGTGTTTTGACCTAAAAATATCAGGTCTGCTGAGCAAGGCGCCTGCATCTTGGATGCTTGCGAAGCAGGCTGATAGATATCAAATTTTAATTTCAAAGTGAACTATCCCTTTAATAATGAAACCATACACTTCAGATATCAGTGTATTAAATTACCTTAAAACCTTAGAATTGAACCCTTTACTGTCTTTCTGCAGTGGGCTACAGGGATTTCCCCTGGACATCACGATACTCTGTTCTTTACATTGACAACCCGGTGAGTTTAGTGTGTTTTAATTATTTCAGACTCAGATTGATATGTCTGCAAATGAGGGCAGTCAAAGTTAATATTCCCTCATGTGATATGTAAATGTTTTAAATGCTGTTAATGTAATGTGTTAATTCTGTTCTGTGATTTTCTGAATTTTTTTTTATAGATAATGTATTCATAAATTAAACCCATATGATATGTGAAAAGTAGTTCATATAAAAGTTACGTTCGCTTAATTCCTGAAAACATCTTTCGGAAAATTTGTTATATTATTTCCCTTGCTTTTCATGGAATTTGAGAATATTATGCTGCATACATCTAAGGCTGGCCACATACTAGGTGATTTTAAGGCCAATTTTAAGCCTGATTTGCACCCCAGAACGATCGGGGGGGGGGGTGGCCTGATTCGAGGCTTGTCGCCAACAATTTTTTGTCCAAAATATCCTCTGTTGTGTGGTGTCATTACAATTATTTAACTGCTCCCGATCGAGACGGAGCGTCCCCGAACTCAAATGTTTGATATTTACGACTCTTGATCAGGCTGCCTCTGACATGATACCTGCGATAGCCAATGAGAGCGAGCAAACATCACCTACTGGATGTTGAGTGCTTCTATAGCTGAAACTTACTTAGCAGCCCCAAAAATGCCTTGAAAGCAGAGTACGTCACCCATATTCTTTTTTTATACTTTGTTTTCACTGTGAAACAGAACGCACGCCAGGAGAGCCAGCTGACAGCGTCGATTGTTATTCATTTGTTTTCCTTCTCAAGTCACGTGTGATCTGGCGAGTCTCTGTGAGATCTCGTCACTGTGAAATTGTTCCTACAATCAGCAAGCGTGTGGTCTCGCGGCCTGGTCAAATCATCTAGTGTGTGCATTCAGAGGATTATAAGGCTAAAAATCGGTTGAACTGTCTCCATGTCTGTGGTCTCCCATGGTTTTAAAATTGTTTGAGATTTGAAAATCATCTAGAAGTTTATTTATATAGAGATACACATATTTTCTGTCTTAATTATTACACACATTATTTCTTTCTTTACAAAGGAACAGAATAAATTACGTAAATCGCATTTATTTTCTCACTTGTCAGCCCTACTGCAAATATTCTAATACAGTATGTGTAACCGGTGTTTCTATGACAGGTTTTAATTTAATTGTATATCTTAAATGGATCATGTGGTTCATTTTTAAGGTTGGAACTGGATGGAGTTTCACTGATGATGACCGAGGGTTTGCCCAAAACCAGGATGATGTGGGCAGAGACTTGTACAGGTACAATGGCAAAAGTTTACTGTATATCTAAGACAGCATGAGATGTGTATATGATAAATATATATATATATATATATATATATAATTTTTTTTTTGGTCCCCTCTGCAGTGCCCTGACTCAGTTCTTCCAGATATTCAGTGAGTTCCAGTCTAATCCGTTTTACGCTACCGGTGAGGTGAGGAAGGGGACCGCTTTTTGGGTTGATACAATCAGAATCTCTCTTGTTCAGTCAAAATACTGTGTCATTAACTATATTTAACATTTAAAACCCATAGTCATATGCAGGAAAGTATGTTCCAGCGATTGGCTACTACATCCACAAGAACAATCCCTCTGCCAAAGTGAAGATCAACTTCAAAGGAGTAGCCATTGGAGATGGTCTGTGTGACCCTGAACTGGTGAATGAAAATCATATTTCCTTTTATAACACATCAGATGGCAGATAATTATAATTTACAGAAGTGCTATTGCTCTGAACTGGCACTAAGGAGCCATAAACATGATAGTATGACTTTCTGTAAAGCTGCTTTGAAGCAATATGTATTGTGAAAAGCACACAAATAAATTTGACTTGACTTTGACTTGTTCATGCGTGGACTTAAATCCCTCTGATCCACTTTGATTCAGATGTTGGGAGGTTATGCAGATTTCCTCTATCAGACGGGTCTCGTGGACGAACTGCAGAAGCAGCATGTGCAGATGCAGACGGATGCAGGAGTCAAACTCATCCAGGAGCAGAGATGGGTTGAGGCCTTTCAGGTGAGTGTGATAAATCTGTGACACAGGGCCTTCTTTATTACATCCATTCTGAAAACATCTCATCTCTCCATCAGGTTTTTGACAGCTTACTGAATGGTGATCTTTCTCCTTATCCCTCATGCTTCCAAAACGTCACTGGGTGCACCAACTACTTCAATTACATGCAATGTCAGGTACAAATAATTTTTGGATATGGGAATGAGGTGTTCTTGATTTGAATGGCTGTCTCATTATGTGTTTTTTCCTAAACAGGAACCTCCAGATCAGGAGTACTTTTCTGCGTTTGTGACTCTGCCAGATGTTCGACGTTCCATCCATGTTGGAAATCTTACATTCCATGACGGCTCAGATGTTGAGAAGCATCTGCTTCAGGATGTCATGAAGTCCATCAAACCCTGGTTGGGCGTCCTCATGGACAACTACAGAGTGAGGAAAACCATTTCATTGATTGAGTTGGGAGTTTTATTGCCTTTGTTAAATGACATAGTAACTCTTTAATCATATTTAATCATTAGGTTTAGGCATTTGCAATATATTGCTACCATGTTGATTATGGGTCAAAAAAAATTTTTTTAATCAACTTATGTTTATCAATTTCTTCTGTTTTAAATTTACATTTACCTCTATTATCATCAAACTCTCTTAAAGTTAATCTTTAAAAACACTAGCAAAACAATGAATTGACCACAACGAGAAACGGAGTGCCTAAAACCCCCAAACTTAGCAAAAATATACAATTTAGTATTTATATGGCCCAAAAAGTAAACTGAAATTCTGATAGCTTGTAATGTAAGCAAATGAGATCTTTATAACAGTATAGCACACTATTTACATAAAATGATTAGCTGTCACTCTATAATAATATATCTTATATTTAAATGCTTAGTTTTATGATCAAAGCTCTGTAGTTTTTTATTTTATTTTGTGGAGCAAAACATAATGTAATGCAATACGATGATAATGTTCAAAATTTTAACATGATATTTCCTAAAAAAAAAAAAAAAAAAGATATGTATGAAGAATCAAGTAAACCGAAGCTGCTTCAGTCCAGAACTCTCACTTTGGATTAATCTGTGGGATTGGTTTGATTGTGTGTTCACAGGTGTTGATCTACAGTGGACAGCTTGATGTCATCGTTGCAGCCCCTCTGACTGAGCGCTTCCTGCCCACAGTGAACTGGTCTGGAGCAGACGATTATAAAAAAGCAGAGCGCTTCCACTGGAAGGTCCAGCCCAGTGATACTGAAGTGGCAGGTTATGTACGACAAGTGGGAGAGTTCTTTCAGGTGGGGGTTTGCAGTATTGTTAGATCAATATATTTAATTTATCAGTCAATGTAGTATCAAATTTTGAAATGATCTTCATTAGCTGAAAGCCAGACCCATTCCTACTATTGTCAGTTCCTCAATCTACTTACATCCTCCTCAGTAGATAAGAAACAATATATATTTTCATTTGTAATAACTGTAATAATTTTGATAAATACATTTAAATATTGTATAAAATAAGTTCAATTTTATTATTATTATTATTATTATTATTATTATTATTACTGGGAAAAAAAAACATGGCTGATGCCAATATATATACAAAGTCATAAAAACACATGAAATGCATTAATGTTCACTGATAACAAATTTCTGTTTTCTTCTCTGTAGGTAATTGTCAGGGGAGGTGGGCACATTTTACCTTATGACCAACCAGAGAGATCATTTGACATGATTGACAGATTCCTTTCTACAGAAGGATTCTCATCACATTGATACACTAAACTCATATTGAATGTAAAGTGACCACTGAATGAATCATTGTTCAGTGGTATAAATTGTTTAAATGCAAAAGTTTGTGTGCTATTATGAAAAGGGTTAGGGGTTATATTTTTATTGGACTATGTGTTAAGTCTAGGGGCTAAGTTTTTATTGTACATGATTGAGTTTTGATTAAAGTATGATTGGAGTATAATGTACCACTTTTATCTTGTCTTTTCATTTTGAATCCATACGTTTATTTTTATCTATTAAGTGTGATCAGTACTTTTAGTGAGTTACAAGCATAATTACACATTCCTCATCATATCTGCGCAGCTAGAAAAACAAATAAATACAACAAAACTGTAACACTTTATTGTAAGGACCAATTCTCACTATTAACTAGTTGCTTATTACCATGCATATCACTAGCATTTTGCCTGTATATTAGTAATGACTGTATAAAGCGCATATTAATACCTTATTCTGCATGACCAGTCCTGCCCCATATCTTAACTTAATGGTCTTAATAACTATCAATAAGCAGCAAATTATGAGTTTATTTAGACAAAAGTCATAGTTAATAGGTAGAATTGTGAAACAGTGTGACCGAAAAACAATCTCTGCTTAACATTTATTTAGCTGACGCTTTTTTATCCAAAGCTTTTTTATCCAAAGCTCCTTAAAATAGTGGGACTGAATTTCAGTAATTAACCTGGGCGTTATTATGCTAGTTTTCTGATTGGGCTTGTAAAGCTGTGTAAACTGTAGAATAAAAGATATGCTTCAGTGCATACAGAAGTTGAGAGGAAGACGCAAGAAAGAGCAAAAAATACAGAGGCAGACATTCAGGACTGGTATGATCTACTTTCACAGGAAGGAAGCAAGTTCATTAGGAGGGAAAATCAAAAATAGGTTAAACAGAATATATAGATTCGCCAACAGCACAACATGCCAAAAAATGAAACGCATTTATATATAATGAACTGTCTTGAACTTTTCTCAGCCGTTTGTGTTCTGTGCTTTTAACAGCATTTCCTTCGTGTGTCCGACAGGCGGCGACAGCTGGCTGTTAAAAAACCCCCACGAATATTTCATATTAGCAGTTGTTACTTATAAAGTGTCTGTGGCATTCATCCTATGAATGTATGCGTGTTCTACAATTAATATCTTAAATATATATGGCACTTGTATTACTTCATGCTACATTTTACTGTATGTTTTCAATGCCAATTTTTATATATAAGGCAACCAGTCACTACTATTCAAACATTACCGTTACCAAATATTATTAATTATCTTAAGGTAAATAATTTTTTATAATATCTAAATAATAAGAAGAATGATAAGAGCGTTATAATTATTAATCTTATTATTATAAAAATTATATTTATATTATTTTTAAAAAATGTATAATTTATATAAATTATATAAATAATAAATAAATTATATAAATAATTACATTTTTTGCTACATTTAAAATGTATTATATATTGGCATCAGCCAATGTTACAGAAATACAATATGAAATACATTCATGTTGTAGAAATGCACTGTAATGTGAACTGATACTTAAAAATTTGTATTCATAATTCATATTTCATTATGATGATGATTATCTGCAGGGACAGTCAGATTCAACATCAAAGGTGTCATTCAGTGTGTCAACCAATTTACATTAGGGCTGTTAGAAATATTCGGACACTTTTAATATTATAATATTTCTTATCCTGGGAACATAATGGCATTGTAAAAGACCTTTTAAGGCTTAATTCTAATTAATCGGCAGGCATTTTTATATCTTTGTATAAAAGGTACAAAGTTGTCTCTTGAAGGGTTCTGCCCCAAGAGCCCTTCAAGGGACTGTTGTGTAAAGGTACACACCTCTCTTACATTTTTTTTCAACGTGTATGTGACAGTATTTTATCAATGTTTTTAGTGCATAAATATTGAGCAAAATAAGTGTTCATTTAAATTCAACATGCAATGTGTGTGTCTGTATCAAAATCCATCAAAATCATTATTGGACAGATCTGTCCACCAGGGGTCCCTAGTACATAAAAAATAAAAAAAAATAAAAAATGGAACTTTCGTGGTTTCAACCTTCAGTTGTATTCAAATTCTAGTTCTTATGCAAAACACGGGAAAAATATAAAATGCAATACTTAAAATTTGCAAATACTGTAATCTTATGTTTTCAATTTAAACAATCTGCATTTCTTGTAAGTGACAATCATGAACTGGCAGAGCTTTGTTACAGAACAAGTGCTTTATTTTCATATTGTAATATAGCTGTTGTGATCTCACATCTGTACATTTGCATAAACACAAACTGTTCAAGACATTAATAAACATATAAAATATACAAAGTTATGCAAGCGTGTGTGAATTCATGAATTCAATATGCGTAACAAACAATGCAATGTTTCAGCTCTGAAATGAACAGGCAAACTTTTGAAGACTGCAAGTGCTATGCAAACATTATTTACAAACAAGTACCAAACACGTACTCCTTTCAAAAAGAAAGGTGGTTGCATTACGGGAACAAGATTACAAAAATTAATGAAAATTTATACAATATTTATAGTTTTGTTGCAATGATACATTTATAGTTTTATTAATGTGTATTCATTGTCCTCCACCTAAAATGAAAACAAAAACAAAAACTATGCACACAAAAGCACACATATACTCGCGCGCACACAAAAACAAAATCTCCCTCCGTTTTATAAGAATGCTATTACAAAAGACATCCATCCACCCATCCTAACAAGGACTGATGCTAAATCAACAGTTTGAGTTTAATGTCTGTTACTCACTGAGAGCAAGTGAAATATTTCCAGTTCAGTGTGTTCTTGTATGTTATGTTGCTTGGGTAAGAGATGACGTGGCCCTGCGTAGATACGCTCCTGGCCACCTTGCTTTGAAATGTAAAGATGCAGGAGATGAAATACAAATGCAACTTTAGACTGCTTAAAGTCCTCCATGGAGATCCAAACTGCTTTTAGCAAACCCCTCCCACTATATTATTACATCATCATGTAGGGTTAAACACTGCAAAACTTGTAAATGTGAAGTCTGGGATGCAAACGGGAGTGAAAGTTAACTTTCAAGCTCACAATCCAAAAACATTGAAACTCACACCCTTTGTGGGCATCAGAATCTCAGCTGAAACCACATTATGACGCTACATGCACAGAAAACACTGAATGCTGGTTTGAGTTACTTAAAGGGACAGTTCACCCCAAAAAATTGATCATCATTTTAGGTGTGGTCACATTGGGCAAAAAAGGTCCATTGTTTGTGTGAGCTGTGCTTTATACATTTCTACACTATTGGAACTTTAAAACCAAGCAGTTTCTGTTGGTCAGTGAGGTGAATCAGTTGCGAAATCTGCATGAGGAAATCTTTCTCCCTCACACGAAATTCTTGTTCTCATGGATTCCTGTTGAAATTACTGTTTTTTTTTCCGCAAAAATTTAGCGAACAACAGTAAATGTAATTTCACTTAACTCATTTCTTCTGCAGAACACTAAAGAACATATTTTGATGAATGTTTTAGTGGTTTTTTGTCTATACAGTGAAAGTCAATAGGGTCCAAAAGTTTCAAGATCCAAAAAATACTCCAGTCAACTCCAGTCATCTGAAATGATCCAATCGCTGAACAGAGCAAAGTGGTTATTTATCAACTCTACACAGCACAAATCAAATAGAGAAACAAAGCAGTAACATCCTACCTGATCTCATGACGAAAACATACCTGTGGGGACTTTTTTGCAAGATTCGAAAAACGTACCAATAAGAACATATCACTGCAGTTTCCAACAGAAATTAACACTAGAGGCGGTAAAACATCAAGCACTCGTAATTGTTTTCGTACAGTTATGATTACAGCTCCATATGTTTCTCTTTCTGGACGTAACAAGTTTGCTCGGTAGCTCAGCCGGCACAGAATTGGACTTAGAATGTGGAATCCTTGGGTACAAATCCCGTGAAAAACATGTCTCACGATTAAAGAGCTGAAAGATGGCAGTACGTATTTTGCATCTCACGAAAAAGTTCCCACACGTATGTTTTTGTCATGAGATCAG
The DNA here is from genome assembly GCA_021397915.2 of Tor tambroides. Classification (NCBI taxonomy): domain Eukaryota; kingdom Metazoa; phylum Chordata; class Actinopteri; order Cypriniformes; family Cyprinidae; genus Tor; species Tor tambroides. The sequence goes on from JAFVLL020003962.1 coordinate 64,349, forward strand.
GTTGGTAACATCAAACCTGACTGGTTTTTGTGTTATGACATCATGTGACACACAAGAACCAATGAGGTTTGCTATTACTGACTTGTCACCATGCAGTATTTAATCAATGATTTGATTTTGTCCTTTTCAAACATTTGGACCCCATTGGACTTTCATTGTATGGACAAAACTGTAAAAAGTTCTTCAAAATATGTTCTTAAGTGTTCTGCAGAATAGAGATACAAGCATGAAACAACATGAGGGTGAGTAAATGATGACAATGTTCATTTTTGGGTGAACTTTCCTATGTGAACTATGCTGAGAAACATCCAAACCGCCATAAGGTCCAACAAAATCAACAATAAAAGCACAATCATGTTTCCAGTTCACCTTGATGTCACCCATTTCACAGTGTGACAAACAGGTTTTCTCTAAAGGGACATTTTAAAGTCTTAAAGCTACAGGAGGATCGCCAAAACAAAAACCTTCGGGGTTCGAATCGTGTCCTTCTTGGGATGACCCATTCCGGGCTCCAATCCAATTGGTCTGTACAAGTTGCGTTGCTCCATAGATTGACAGTGGCTGGCTCTCGCTGGTGTGGGAACTGGGAATCGCTGAGTCTTCTATATGGCTATTCCATCCTCTGCTGCGCACAGAGGTCAAAGTGCATAGACAGCTACAAGATTTCCACCTCTCAATGTGGAGGTCATTTTGCACGCTCTTGTTCCAAACACAGTGCTGCGAGGAAAGGCAAAGGGAATCAATATGTTCCATTTAGGAGGGACGAAAAATCCTCTACAAACTGTGAAAAACATGAAACAGAGTTCTGAGCTTAACTGCTGGAAAAAAAGGCCCTTTTTCGGCAGAGGGGAATGCTAAGACATTTCCAGCTTGCCTGTATTCTCATCACAGGCCTCCTTGGTTCAAGCAGGTAGAAAAGTCCATTAACACCAAAATGAGTCCAAAACAAAACAGTGTCCACATTAAAACACTAGTAATTAGTTTTTACAAAAAAGCTAAACAATGTCAAGGCCTTAAAGTTCAACCTGAATTGAAAATAAATGCAATGATATCAAGGTATTACTAAGGACTGAAATTCTTCCCTATGTGAGTATTTAAGACATATTCAGGCACATAGTGACATTTGGAAAGCAGTGTCTAGATCGGTTTAGATCAGTACCTGCGTAGAAATAGTAAAATGCTACATTTTCACAGCGGAGAAAAACAAAAGTGGACCAAATTGCGTCATTATTTGCAATTAGACAAGGAAAATGCAACTAAAGTCCGTGACACACCAAGCCAACAGTCAGCTGTCTGCCAACGTCAGTTTCACACCGTCACCACTATTCAGCCTGTTGGTGGCTTTGTCGCCGATTGAGAATTCTGAATCAGTCTCAGGCAGTCGGTGAGAAAGATCACTCTGATTGGCCAACTCGATCTCACGGCAATTCGTACATATTTTACTAGGTGGCTAATTCATATGAATTTGTACAAATTTGTATGCTTTGAGAAAAATCATACGCATATTACGAGGTGGCAAATTCGTAGGAATTTGTACGAATGACCATCCCTAACCCCGCCCCTAAACCTAACCCTCACAGAAATCGCACAAAATCGTATGAGTGAGGTCGTACGTATTCGTACGAATTAGCCACCTCGTAAAGTACGTATGAATTGGTCGTGAGATTGCGTTGGATTGGCTGCTTAGCTTAGCGAACCAGTGCGCAAGAAGAAAAACAAAAGTGATGAAAACAAGCAAACAACAAAGTCAAGAGGCCACAAACAGATGGCTGTTCTAATTTTACGTCATTTTACCTGAGCATTCTAGTATGCAAATATTTTCATAATGATATGGCAACAAAATAACATCTGGAATGAAGAAGGCTGTAAGAAAGAACTGCTTTGTTTACGGTTTGTATATCTGTAGTCCTAAGTTTCTGTTTCCCTTTTTGAATGATGAATACTGTTGCCAACTACTGCCATCTGCTGGTAATGAAAGTTATCTCCTTTCACGCATTCGCAGAACAAACATACCAGTTGGCCTTTGCGGCAACTTTTTGGCCCAGACACAGGCGACGCAAGACAACAACACGTTCGGCTTAAATTGCCACTAGGTCTTTGAAGTTGATTTGGTCCGTCACGGTCTTTAAGGTATTTAGGACTCTTAAAGTGACAGTGGCCATCTTATAGCCCATCGGTCCATGATCATACACTCATGAGGTATATGGGACCTTGCCCACACATCCCTTACAAAGTTCACATTGAAATGTTACTATTAGGGCAGTTCACACAGAATGCGTTTTCACGTTCCATTGCGCGACTTTTATTCGGGTGTGTCTCAATCAGCTCTCTAGGTTGTGAATCAGTATATCGTGTACCTTGGCTCCTAACACATTGGGACACTGTTTCTGAGTTGTAAAATGCCACCATCAAAACTTCTATAGTGTAATGATATGTACTGAGTTGATGCGGTTTAGAAAATGGGATGTATTTTCCGGTAAGAGAACATAGTAACTATAAATGCACTTTGTGGTGCATTGTGAGATTTGTGATTGAGACAGCTAACAAAATGGCATTGCACTGCATGTCGCTGCACCTTGTCAAGTTGTAAGAAGTTCATACGCATCTTGAGAACCTGCCTTTTCCATTTTATAAATGCGAAAATGCATTCTTGGTGAACGGCCCCTTACAGTGAACTGCTGACTGTATAATAACATCTCAAAATCAACAGCACATTTCCAGAACCTTTGATGGCGCTTGACAGTTTCATAAGGACTATAGTTAAGTGCAGAATTTACCATGGTCCATGTCAAGAAGGAAGCCTCAAATGATTTCCTAGGCACCAAACAAACCAGGACTACGAACTGGGATGTATCAAAATATATCCTATTACATTTAATCCTATTAAATTTAATTTACCTCACAGTCAGAATGCCCGAGGAAGATCTAAACAATACTCTGAGCCAAAACGAAAGCTAATTTTAAGTAGCATTTAACAGTGCATTTGGCTCCAGTGGAAGTTTTCCATAGCCTCAGGTAAAGCAAAAATTTTCCATGGCATTATTCTGGTTCAAGATTAGATGTTTTGAATGTGTTTGGAAGGTCCACATATGAGCACAAAACATACATAAAAATGTATTGAAGTATGTGCATAATACTTAGTCCACTCGCTGATCCGAAACAGATACCGAAATGACCTGCCAGTAGAAGTAATATGCGAACTGACGAGGACCAGGGGTAAATCTGATCAGAAGTTACACCAGCTTAAAATGAAACAGCTGACGGTGTCTTCCGAAACGTTCGAGCGCCAAGTGAGATGTCTTCCTGGTGCAACACAATTGCAGCTGTGATCTCGCCACTCTGGGAATACTCCGAAATCTCACACATGTTCAGCAGGGCATATGCTCACAGAAGCCTGTGTGAGCTTGATAAATGCATTCCATTTACATGATCTGTACCAGCTTAGGAGCCAAAGCTGTTCTGTTTTTCAAAGATAACTTTTGAAATTATATTTGAAATGACAGGAGCTAATAGGTTGAACTTAATCTGATCTAGGTTCTGGTCCGAGCGAGCAAGTGAAGACAATCAGATGGCTGAGCATGTCAGAGATTCATATTGCTTCAGGTTACTTTCATTAGGAACTCCCAATGGAGACTGACCTTCCTAATTTATCCTTTTGAATTTGATAAAAAGGGGAATGTGAGAGTAGTTGTTAGAACAATAAACAGAAAGGAAAGGACAGCATCTTTTTGGCAACGGAAAATTCATAGGAAGAGCTATCCAGCTATCTGAATTCTGTAATTTGTAAAGGCAGTGGTCCAGTAGAAATCCAGGAACAGATGTAACAGTTGCGTTTCCATTAGTGATGTCCTTGACAAGCGAGATGGTGCCTGATGATTTATGCAGACTCCCTTTTTTAAGCAGACTCGAATGGAAACATAAAACACACAGAACTAAACAAAATGGTAATCAGTTTACATTTACAAATTACAAACAGAAGAATAAGCTGCCACAGAGGCACAGAGGTGTGTCTGTCCAGAACTTGCAGTCGGGATGTCCAGCGTGGTGGGGGGCATCAGGGGTGGAGTCTCTAGTGGATGGAGTTAATATCTGTGCGGTGATTGGGTGCTGTGCTGGAGGTGGTGATGGTATTGTGCTGGATGACTTGCTGCTGGGTTACAGGGGTGGGACTTCCTGCCGGACTGCTCTCTGGACCTGAGGGACAAGAGGAGAGATGAAGATGTCTCGTTGTGTCCATTTAGATGTCTCTCTGTCTGTCAGTCCATCTGTTTGTCCTTTTAGCCTGTTTGTCCATCCATGCATCCATTCACATGTCCATCTGTCCATTCATCCATTTATCCATCCATATGTCTCTCTATCTGTCTATCCATCCCTTTCCATGTCTATCTGTCCACGCATCCATCCATCCATATGTCTATCTGTCCATCCATTCATGTATTCATTCATATGTCCATTCATCCATTTATCTATCCATATGTATATCTGTCCATCCATCCATAGATATGTCTATCTTTACATCCATCACTGCCATCCATCCATCCATCCATCCATTCACCCATTGATATGTCTATCCATCCATCCATCCATCCGTCTGTCTATCTGTCCATCCATCCATAGATATGTCTATCTTTACATCCATCACCGCCATCCATCCGTCCACCAATCCAACCATCCATCCATACATCCATCCGTCTATTTGTCCATCCATCCATCCATCCATCCGTCTGCCTGTCTTTCTATTCGTCCATCCATCCATCTGTCTATTTGTCCATCCATTCGTCCATCCATCCATCTGTCTGTCTATTCGTCCATCCATCCATCTGTGTGTCTGTCTATTCATCCATCCATCCATCCATCCATC
>JAFVLL020003965.1:0-19583 GCA_021397915.2 Tor tambroides
GTCACATTGCATAGGTGATTACAAAAATTCCAGAATATAAAACTCAGTATGCAATAATAAAAAAACGACTCGGTCTGATCATGGACTCCTAATGTGGAGTCAGAATCATGATTTCCTTATTATCAACCAGTGATGACGAGGACTTTAATCACAAAGTAGTGTCCGCGTGTGACAGGTGATATCATGCAAAACCTCAGCATCGGGGATCCATCCAAATCTTTGCGTACAAAATCCCATGATGGGGCAGGAATCCAGGCAAACGTGGAAGACTTGAACATGGCTTTTGACAACACCTCATTTCATCTGGCTTGTTTGTTCCTGAGTAGAAAATAAACAAGAGTTTTCAAGCCAATCATCACACAGCAGATCAATAAAAATGTCTTTCCTTCATCGTGAGTTCATGAGGGCCATTGTGCTCTCCGGTTGCCCTCGGACCAGCTCAGAGAAGAACTCCAGCGCCAGCCGAACGTGAATAGGCACAAACACATAGGAGGTGTAAATGACCATGGCCACCATAGTAAAGAGGACCGTGTTGAAGATGGACTGTTCCCACGGCTCCAGCACATAGATGCCAGTGATGAGCAGGTACTGATAGTACAGCCACCCCATATACTCTCTCATATTCTTCATATCCATGCGGAGGGCCAACACAGCCACGCTATGAGCTGCTGAGGGAAGACAACAGGGTGAGGCGCTTCCTTACACGCTGACAGAGCACAATGGACACAACAACAGATGAAACAGTGTGCAATAATGGTGCTTAGGAGTGTTATATGTCTTTAAAGGACCTACATGAATTTATGACGTGAATGAGTAACTCTGCGGCACTCAGAGACTCATGTATTCCATTATTTATTTTTAGGGCCGTCGTCTGTTACTACTGATAACAATGTCATCATGTGAAACAAAATAAACATTAATGATACACAATGACGTTCTAAGAGCATGAAAACATGTCCTGTAATCACAACTGGACAGTCAGTAGCTGTTTCCATCACCATGTTTATCAGAAACGAGTGATGGAAACGCTAAATTTTGAATAAAAATCGCTTAATTTGCAAAAAAGCTTTTACGCTCGCTTGAGGTGGATTTTGACTTATGCGAAAAATGCAAATAATGGGAGATGGAAACGCATTTGCCGAATCAATTCCTCCATGCGCATCAAAAAAGCAATGACTCATTTATTGTGTTTTGTCTGCTCACTCTGAGGTGCAAGTCATTTATTATATATGAAAATTATTATATTCAGTGACTTTTCTTAGTCATATTTCTTGCCAGTTTATCAGGAAGTGACGATTTTTCTCTTTGACTCGTCGGATGGAAACAGTGCATATTTGCAAATGTTTTATGGATATTCCAATTTTGCGCATAAGTTAAATTCGCAACTTTGGATGGAAACTCAGCTAGTGAGAATGAAATCTGAGTCTTTTACTGAGTGTTGTGGTAATATTAAATGATTGGTAGTTTATATTGCCCCATGCAGTAATCACATCAGGGACCATCTGACCTTTGTAAGACAAACTGTGCATGAAGAGAGTGCTGGGATGAAACGAACCGTGTTTAAATGTGCTAATTGTTGAAGTGAAGCTCAAGGGCAATTAAAGGTGAACCTGCAACATGTGTAAAGCCCTGCAGGAGCGATCTACATTAATTCCCCAACGAAACACTAGGCAGTAGGCTATAATATTAATAATTATTAATTCACAGAAAAAAAAAAAGAAATATATGTTAAATTCAACCTCTAAACTGCATTTCCAATAGGCTATAAATTCCAGTCAGCATAATCAAAGCTTTATGTCGAGCATTTACAGTAGGCTTATTTACAAAACTGGTCAGAGCGTTATGTAAAGAGATCGAAATTAAGGGAAAAAACGAATATAAAAATATAATAATAATATAATAATACAATAATAATATACAAATATTACGGAAAAAGACGATCAGTTAATGGACACACACAGCTAGCAAGACTGTGGGATGGATAAAAATGTTTTCTTGTAGGTCTATTTTATTTTATGTACTTTATGTAACATTTAGCATATTCATGATAAACTTGAATGCTGTGTACATCTCGTGCAATTGCCTACAGTCCATAGCCTTATGGTCAATATAATAATTTAATTATGTAATAATTTCTATAATAATTAAAATAACAATATCTTAATTCAAAATAAAATACTAGTGAATCCCTGATAATCCTGGGTTGCTATGGTCACGTAGGTTTATTAATGCATTAAACTCGTGGCCACCAGAAAAACATGTCGTTCCCTCAACATAACATCTCGAGGATGTCGTTACCTCGACTAAACGATTTCATGGCCACGACATAATATCTCGTTCCCACAAATTAATATCTCGAGGCCACGACAAAACTAAGTGAATCGAAGAAGACCCCTCCCGGGCACCGTACTCATGTCAACAATGAGGAAAACATTTACGCTCTTGCTTATAAAATGTAGACTAATACAACAACTGGGTTGCATATTTGGATTTAAAATGGGATTATTATGGTAAATTATTAATCACATAACAAGGCTGTATTGATTAGCTATACTATAATGCCTCGCTGCATAAAGTGAAAAATAGGTAGTTCACAAATAATGATTTTCATTTATTTTTAAACTCAGTTTCAGTCATAATCAACCCTATTTCTGATTGAAATAAAACTGGTTAAATTAGATATTACCATATGAAGCACATTAGGTTACCTGTAAATCATTTTACAGGGCTATATTCAGTATCCCTGCAGCCATAGATGTAATAAGTTTCTGTGGTGTAAAGTCAAGATGACACAAAGAAAGCATAAACAAAACTGATTATACATAACAATGAACATAAGGCAGTAATGTCAACTGACAAGTCATAATTCCATATCCAGGCAACAGTAGAAACATTAAACATCTTTCACCTAGATGCTATTGTTGCACTGGTTGTTAGTAGGACAGACTGAGTACAGTTTGCTTTTTATGCTGTACTACATAAAAACATCCTCCAGATGTGAATTTGCTCACGCATGAGAGAGAAATATTCATAATGTTTCCTTGTACTCTGTTATGACTGCACTTAGGCTTTTAAACTATTCTGACATAGTTGTTGTTATGACTAATAATAAGTTGCGTAGTTGTAGTTATAGCAGTAGTGTTGTTATGGCCATTACAGTGATATGCATGATCAAAAGCAGCATCACATAGACATTCCAGTAATCAAAGCCTCAGTAAATGTGATGAGAGTCATGTTAAGTCACTCACCTCCGCGGGTAACGCTGCAGTGAAGAGTGGATGTGATGTGAGTGTGTAGTGTATGTGGTCTCGCTGCAAAGCTGCTCTACCAGTTAAACACACACGCACCACTCCCACTTCTCGAATTTACTCTCACCTGTGTGTGTCAGTGCGTGCGTGCGTGTAAAGGAATAGAATAGCAAAAGAAAAGATCAAACGTATTTTAAAGCTCCTTGTGTTTTTTCCTACATGTACGCAGCGCTCTCTCTCTCTCTCTCTCTCTCTCTGCGGTAATGATGCTGTAGCCGCAGTACGGTACTCTGTGACGTCACCTGCCGCATGGATGTTTTACAGCAGTCGTCTCATTCCTATACTTTACTATATTCACTATATTCACAAACAAACAAAATGCATTCAAAAATTTAACGTTTTTTAACCTGAAATGGGGTCACTAAAATTACATTTTGTGGAGAAATTATTAACAATGAGATTAAGGATAATGTTTGTTTTTTTTTTTTAAGTATTTTTAAAATCTATTTACAGTGTAGCATAAGTATATTAAAAAAAAGTATATTTCTTATAATAGTGACCATGTTTTACCATTTCGTTGATTTACATGACTTGTAAATCTGGAGAATCCAGGTCTAAAGTGAAAACATATCTTGATTTACAGTTGTTTTAATTTAATGTTTGTTGTGTCTGATTGTAAAACATATTTAAGTCTAAAATTATTGCTATAAGCTTATAGTCAATGTCAAATGACATCATTCTGTGTTATTAGTATAGCATATTTCCCATAAAGGAAATATGTGTTACCTTTATGTTGTTCTGTGCACCATTCACTTTAATTGTTAGGAAAAATGCAATGAAAGCAATCACTGTGGTGGTCAGTTATGTGGGAGTGTATTGGTTTTATATTCTGTGAGCCACAATCAAAAGTTCTGTGACGAAATACTACAAATCTTTTCAGTCCAAGCACAGTGAGCTGTATGAGAAGTGTACATCAAACTCTCTTCACAAAGCATCAATCCATTGCGTCAGGTTTAGCCAGTTACGTCCATCTTTTGTTCTTAAGTCATTAGTTGTTCAGACTGAATTATGAATAAACAATTGAAGGTAAGAATATAAGTGAAGTGGGCTGTAACCACAATTGACATTATCCACCAACAATCAGATCAAAACTGGCCTAAATTAAATGTCAGGTAAGATACAATCCGCAAGCATGTCTACTGTTTTTATCATAGAAATATTACACTTACTGACAGTAATTTACAGACTACTCATCTTTTGTGGACATTTGCTGTTTTGAATTGACAGTATGTCAAATATAATTTGTAGCACTTCATGTGAACAAAGACTAGAAAACATTAACTGAACAGTTTTCAGGTGACATGAATGTGTGCGTATTGTTAATGAACTGAATGAATGTCGCTACCTGGCTTTTATTGTGATGTATGAAGTCATGGCCTCATGGTTAGAGAGTCGGACTCGTAATCGAGAGGTTGCGAGTTCGAGTCTTGGGCTGTCAGGGATTGTAGGTGGGGGGAGTGAATGTACAGTGCTCTCTCCACCCTCAATACCATGACTGAGGTGCCCTTGAGCAAGACACCGAACCCCTAATTGCTCCCTGGGTGCTGGAGCAATGGCTGCCCACTGCTGTGTGTGTGTGACACAGAGCACCAATTTCAAGTATAGGTCACCATACCTGACAATATGTCACGACTTCATATGAAAATATATGAAAGTCTTCATAAAACTTCAATTAGGACGGTTATCTTTAGAACATGTGGCTGAGTGAAGGTTCTTCAAAATTCTTCTTTTTGTTTTGTTTTTGTGTATTCCACTGCATACTATCAAACATGTCAATGAGATATTTTCTAAATTTCAAAAGTATAAAGTTTACAAAACAAAGTTTAAGTGGGCCCTATTAATTGGTTTAGGTTTAGCCTGTATATGCTCCCACTAAGTCAGATAATGAGGAAGAACCAAATTGCCTATCACAGCTGTGCTGATGATACCCAGATTTACCTAGCCTTATCTCCAAATGACTACAGCCCCATTGACTCCCTCTGCCAATGCATTGATTAAATTAACAGTTGGATGTGCCAGAACTTCCTTCAGTTAAACAAGGAGAAAACTGAAGTCATTGCATTTGGAAACAAATATGAAGTTCTCAAGTTGAATGCATATCTTGACTCTAGGGGGTCAAACAACTAAAAATCAAGTCAAGAATCTTGGTGTGATTCTGGAGACAGATCTTAGTTTCAGTAGTCATGTCAAAGCAGTAATTAAATCAGCATACTATCATCTCAAAAACATTGCAAGAATTAGAAAACATTGCAAAACTTGTTCATGCCTTTTTCTCCAGCAGGGTGGACTATTGTAATGGTCTCCTCACCGGGCTTCCCAAGAAGACCATTAGACAGCTGCAGTTCATCCAGAACGCTGCTGCCAGGATTCTGACAAGAACCAGAAAATCTGAGCATATCACACCAGTCCTCAGGTCCTTACACTGGCTTCCAGTTACATTTAGGATTTTAAAGTACTTTTACTTGTTTATAAGTCACTCAATGGCCTAGGACCTAAATACATTGCTGATATGCTCACTGAATATAAACCTAACAGACCACTCAGATCATTAGGATCGAGTCAGTTAGAAATACCAAGGGTTCACACAAAACAAGGGGAGTCCGCTTTTAGCTATTATGCCGCCCGCAGTTGGAACCAGCTTCCAGAAGAGATCAGATGTGCTAAAACATTAGCCACATTTAAATCCAGACTCAAAACTCATCTGTTTAGCTGTGCATTTGTTGAATGAGCACTGTGCTACGTCCGAACTGACTGCACTGTATTTTATGTATAATCATTTTCTATTTCTGTTTTAAATTCATTTTAAATCAATTTCTATATTCCTTGTTTTTATTATTTTTAATTCCTTGTTTTTATTGATTTTAATGACTATTTCACTTTCTTTTATGTAAAGCACTTTGAATTACCACTGTGTATGAAATGTGCTATATAAATAAACTTGCCTTGCCTTGCCTTGCCTAAGTTAAAAATAACAGTCACCATAATTAGCAATTTGTGAATCCAGAACTAATTAGCTCATTTGAAGTCATTTGGATCTGACAGCCAGATAGATGTGTACAGTTTTTTTGAGGAATTCATGCAGTGCTAATCATTCCAATGATTATATAGAAAATCCATAAACACAGTTTCCAAATATCACTTTAATAATATATTGAGTTTTTTTTTTTCAATTTATATGATCTATAATCATAATATTGTTTTGGTATTAATCATGTTTTTGTTGTGAGAGTTGATGTGTGATATGTGACACCATAGATGTTGCAAAAGACTATTCCATTGCAACATCTTGAAAAACAAACAAACAAACAAACAAAAAAACAAAAAAAACAGAAGCAGGTGTAAAAGTGAACTGAAGAAGAAAACAATGGCCATAATAGTCAAATATAGTCACATACAGTATAGTCTATCTGTCCTAAAAAGTTACCATTACAATTTGACAAAACTGTTAAACTTTCTAATAATTCATCCTCAGTTTCACACAAGGGTGCTGGTGGATATATGATACTTGCTGATTCACACAGGCAAGATCTCGCTGCAGAAAGAAAAGCATGTCTTGTGAGAAAGAATGCTTTGGACAGACTTCAGATCCGGCTGTCAGATGTGCTGAAGTCTTTAGAAAGCCAGGTGGGAAAACCGGATTATTGGAGAGGTATTAGATAAGCCTTCTAGGCACCAATAACTTTGGACTTGGAAAACCAGTTTGGCTGCTTTCCTGCTTTACGATAATACCCCTACTATCCAAATATTACGGGTTTTGAATTTGTTTTTGAAGAAGATAATTATTTTTACTATGTTAAATAATGTATATTTTATTCAGTTTGTTCATAATGAACTATTTCAATCTGACTTAATGGTTAATTTAACAGTGAAAATGGTCTTGCATCTCAATATATCACAGACCTTCTTCCCCATCAAAAAAACACTAGCCCTTTAAGGTCATCAAACAGGCTGCTGTTGACTGTGTCCAGATCAAGTCTAAAATTAAACAGTGTCTGTGCTTTCTCACTCGCTGCACCACACCTGTATGATTCACATTAGTACTCTCCTCAAATACTGATGCTTTTAAACCTACTCATAAATGTATTCTTTTTGCCTCTTGAATCATTGTAGGCAATGTTATGCATCTTAGTAGTTTTAAATGTACTTCACTTTAAATGTACTTTAAATGTTTTCATTTAGTAATTTTTTTTTTTATATCAACACTTTGGTAAGCACTTACTGTTTTTATATGTTCTTTAGAAAAAAGCATGACTTGCTTTAATTGATTCCTTAAAAAAATAAAAATAAATATTTATATGCAGTCCCAATGATGTAACATATTCCATTCAGAATAAATATGGAAATCATATTAGTTTATGTCAATCACAATTAAATAGACATTTCACTACTTCAGTTTTAGTGGATGTTGTCCTCAGGTAAACATGAAAAACATGCAGGTTGGGCCTGTCTGATATGAAATTTGCTAAAATGTGCTGTAATATCCTTATTTGCATATGTGTGAGTGTGTATAATTCTTTTTATATACACACATTCATGTACAGTATAGGGACTAAACATGGGAGTTGACATGGGAGATTCATGGTATCATTTTTTGTTATTATTATTCAGTTATTCAGTTTTGTTTGCTGCATTTAGTAACAAGTAAACATGATACTTTTATTATGTTCCAACTTATCAATGGCATCATCTTTTTCAGATTTTGTCGCCCTGCAGTCATTTTACAGGCCAGTCAGATGGCTCAATAATCGGCATCAATAATCACGAGCAGGAACAGAAAACAGTACAGGAAGTTATGATAACGGCCAGTGCACAAGAATCATTCCAGTACTGTGAACAGCACAATGAAGAATTGTCGATACTGTGTGCATTTATCCATTTAGCGGACACTTTTGCAAAATTCAAGCAGAAGCAATAAACCAAGGGAGAAAAAGTAATGTTTCCATACCATATTTCTGCAAGCACCAGATTAGAACAATATTAGTACAAGTGCAACAAGGCACAGAAGAGGTGTGTTTTCAGATGTTTTTTGAGAATTTGCAGTGAATTCTGCAGTTCAGCTGAAAGTTTAGTGAGTGTGAAGGTGAATGTGACCTTTTACCATTCTGTGAGGGTCATTGACTGGCCACAGTGGACAGCAGGGTAATGTAAGTCTGAAGGAGAGTGCTTATGTAAGATGGTATATAGCCTTGAATTTGATGCGGATTGCTACAGCCAGCCAGCGGAGATAGACCAAAACATACAGCAGCTTCTCTTTGAATGACTGAAGACCAGACACTGCTGGATTCTGGATTATCTACAAATTACTGCAGGCTTGATGGTGCTAGTTGGGGGTCCAGGTCTGATATTACTAATGTTATATAGCAGAAGGTCCACGGTTTCTGCAGAGTTAATCTCCAGTCTTTAACGGCAGTGGCACAGTAGTTAGCAGCACTATCAGTTCACAGCAAGATGTTTCCCAGTTCAAGTGCTGGATGACCCAGGCATTTCACTGCAAATTTGCATGTTCTCTCCATGTTGGTGTGGGTTTCTTCTGGGTGTTCTGGTTTCTCCCACAACCCAAAGACATATAAGTCAGGTAAATTGGCTAGTGTGCTAGCTCTGGCCACCTGATCAAATGACCTTTTTCACTATGGGGTGATATTTGCAAATATTAACTTTATGAGGGCAGTTTTTATTATTGTAGTTTGGATTAGAATTGCTGTTATGAGCTGTTACCGACAAAGAAATCTCTCTGAGAAATGTACTTTGTGTAAATGTATACATGTGTCAGAAGTCTTTGCACCCACTAAGGAGTCAAACATAAGAGACATGTTGCAGTCTCAAGCTCTGGAATCATTTGATTTTAGCCAGGCTGCCCCATTGCCTCTATGGGTCCAACACTTCGCTTATTTTAGGATTGCTACCAAGTTGGACTACAAAAAATGAATTACAAAGGATGCAGTCCATGCAGATAATATGCAACATCACAGAGAATGGTGCGCCCCATGGTCTCAGTAACAAAGAAGAATGGAAAAGTCAGGATATGTTTCTTATAACACATCAACAAGTGAAGAGGCAGTGAAGAGAGAAAAGTTCATTCTGCCAATTGACTGGGGGTAAATTATTCTCAAATCTAGATGCATCGTCTGGTTTCTGGCAGATCCCATGAGACTCCAAAAAGTCAAATCTGCTCCGGAGAGCTTCCAGAGATAAATTAGCTGATAGAGGGTCACAAAGGCTGTGTGGTTGTGGAAGACATTCTGGTCTTTGGCACTGACCAAGAGAGACTCAATAAAAATCTGGAGACTGTCTTGCAGTTGCTGCTAGGCCGATGTCAGAGTCTATTCAATTAAATTCAATTCAAGTTTATTTGTATAGTGCTTTTCATGATACAAATCGTTGCAAAGCAGCTTTACAGGAAATTAAGTTTCTACAATATTTATATATTGTAGAAACTTAATATATTTAACATATGGTAAAATTTGGTAATTCTGTATGTTGTCTGAGGGTTGGCATCATCTGAGGTCCTCTGAGGGGTTGGCATCATCTCTTCTCAGGTTTTTGATCATCTCAGATCATTTAAGGGTTGGATCCAAACTGAAGCTTGTGCAATTCCTAGTTACCATGGGATGTTAATCAAATAGAGACATTATTAGCGTAGCTGCTGTTCCATCCAAGCAAAAATGATTTGTTCAACCTAAGCTAAAAGAATAAATGTTTGATCAGATATAACTGCAGTACAAGATTATGAGATGCATTAGAAAAATGCTTGGCTAAAGAGGTGTCTTTAATCTAGATTTAAACAGAGAGAGTGTGTCTGAACCCTGAACGTTATCAGGAAGGCTATTCCAGAGTTTGGGAGCCAAATGTGAAAAAGCTCTACCTCCTTTAGTGGACTTTGCTATGCTAGGTACTACCAAAAGTCCAGAGTTTTATATCCCTTAGGGAGCCGATGACTAGAAGTGGTAGAAGACTAGTTAGATATGCAGGAGCTAAACCATTAAGGGCCTTATAGGTAAGTAATAATATTTTGTAACTGATACGGAACTTGATAGTATATAGTACAGTAGCCAGTTCAGAGACTGTAAAATTGGGATAATATGATCATATTTTCTTAACCTGGTAAGGACTCTAGCTGCTGCATTTTGGACTACCTGTAGCATGATTATTGAAGAGGCAGGACAACCAGCTAGCAGTGCATTACAATAGTCCAGTCTAGAGGTCATGAATGCATGAACTAGCTTTTCTGCATCAGAAACAGGTAACATGTTTCGTAGCTTGGCAATGTTTCTAAGATGGAAGAATGCTGTTTTTGTAACATGGGAAATATGATTTTCAAAAGACAAGTTGCTGTCTAATATAACACCCAGATTTTTGACTGTAGAGGACGTAACAGTACATCCGTCTAGATGCAAATTGTAATCCAAGAGATTCTGTGTACTGATTTTTGGTCCAATATGTAATATCTCTGGCTCATCTGGAATTTATTAGGAGGAAATTATTGGTCATCCACCTACATTTTTAACACACTCTGTTAGCTTAGATAATTTCAGTAGTTTCATCTGGTCTTGTTGAGATATATAGATGAGTATCATCAGCATAACAATGGAAATGAACTCCGCGTATTTTCCACACATGGGCCAAGGGGCACATGTATATTGAAAATAGCAGATAACTTAGACAGATCCTTGTGGTACTCCATACTTTACTGGTGATAACTGAGATGACTCCCCGTTTAAATAAACAAAGTGGTAGCGATCGGACAGGTAGGATCTAAACCATCTTAAAGGGAAAGGGAAGTGGTGTGTGGCCAAGTATGGTGACCCATACTCGGAATTTGTGCTCTGCATTTAACCCATCCAAGTGCATGCACACAGTAGTGAACACACACACCCGGAGCAGTGGGCAGCCAATGCTGCAGCACCCGGGGAGCAGTTGGGGGTTCGGTGCCTTGCTCAAGGGTCTCACCTCAGTCATGGTATTGAGGGTCGAGAGAGTGCTGGTTATTCACTCCTCACCTACAATCCCTGCCGGACCTGAGACTTGAACCCATGACCTTCGGGTTACAAGTCCAACTCTCTATCCATTAGGCCACGACTGCCCCTTAAATACCCATATAGTTTTGTAATCGATCTATGAGTATGTCATGGTCTATAGTGTTGAACGCAGAACTAAGATCAAGTAAAACTAGCAATGAGATGCAGCCTTGGTCTGACGCAAGAAGCAAGTCATTTATAATTTTAACAAGTGCAGTTTCTGTGCTATGGTGGGGCCTGAAACCTGACTGAAAATCTTCATAGAGATCTTTTTTTTGCAAGAAGGAGCACAATTGAGCAGACACAACTTTTTCTAAAATTTTAGACGTAAACGGAAGATTTGAAATGGGTCTGTAATTTGCCAGTTCACAAGGATCTAGTTGTGGTTTCTTAATAAGAGGCTTAATAACCACCAGTTTGAATGGTTTTGGGACGTGACCTAAAGATAACGATGAGTTAATAATATTGAGAAGCGATTCTTCTGCTACAGGTAACAACTCTTTCAGTAATTTAGTGGGTACAGGATCTAATAGGCATGTTGTTGGTTTAGACGCAGAGTCTAAAGTAAACATCATTCACGAGTCTCCACAAACAGACTCTAACATAAGGAAAGTGATACATTTCATAAAGGAAGGCTACACAGCAAAATCCTCAGTGTTAAATTAACACTGCTCAGTGTTTATAAGGTCCACACCAGCCCGGTTTCATAGACAATAGTCAAACCAGATTAGCCATAGTCCAATGGAGAGACTACACTTTATGAACATGCTGCGAGAAAACATTACTGGTGTGCATCTTAAGACAAAACAAAGGCACTGACATGTTTTAAGATCAGTCAGTGCAAGTTTCTTTCAGTTAAAACAGCTTAGATTTACATTTTAGTCTGGGACAAAGCTTAAGCCTTGTCTGTGAAACCAGAGGTCAGAGTGTTAAAAAAGGAACACTGAAGCAGTGTTATAGTTAATGAGATATTTAGTTGATTAATTGGGGGGTGATTGAGCATTAGTGATGAACACCTGCTGTTAACAAGCAGAATCACTGAAAGAAAGAGAAACAAGAGCTGTGTCCCAAAGCTAAGTGTACGCACTTCGGAATGCATGTTCTTGGAATGCCACGCCTACGAAGTGCACGAAGGACCCTTCGAAGTGCTTGAGACGCTCCGCCTTCGCAGGATTTCCTATTTGCGCCACCAGGTGTTCCCGATTGCCGCTCCTGTCGAATAGCAGTGGTGTAAGAGGAGATCTGCCATCCTGACAGGTCATTTAAAAACGTTATGGAGCCAGCATTGCTCATATTTGTTTTTATATTTTATATTGTACTGGAGGAGATGGCGGGAATGCATCACCCCCGGCAGCGCCGGGTGATGTACCTCAGGCTTAGCCAAGACCGTGCCGGGTAAGTTGTTATTTTTTGCTGCGTCCTTGCCGGATTACAACTTTAAATGCAGGCATAGCGTTTGAACTGACTTGAATAATGTAATGATACATATGAAAAAATACAAAATCATGCACACACATATACAGGTGCTGGTCATATAATTAGAATATCATCAAAAAGTTGATTTATTTCACTAATTCCATTCAAAAAGTGAAACTTGTATAATGTATACATTCATTCCACACAGACTGATATATTTCAAGTGTTTATTTCTTTTAATTTTGATGATTATAACTGACAACTAATGAAAACCCCAAATTCAGTATCCTGAAAATTAGAATATTACTTAAGACTAACACAAAGAAAGGATTTTAGAAATCTTGGCCAACTATATGAACATGAAAAGTATGAGCATGTACAGCACTCAATACTTAGTTAGCCTTTTGCCTGAAATCACTGGCAATGCTATGGGCAGGAGTCGACTACTCATGCTGCTCAGGTGTTATGAGAGCCCAGGTTGCTCTGATAGTGCCCTTCATTTTCTCTGCATTGTTGGGTCTGGCATATCGCACACTTCCTCTTTCACAATACCCCATAGATTTCTATGGGGTAAAGGTCAGGCGAGTTTGCTGGCCAATTAAGAACAGGGATACCATGGTCCTTAAACCAGGTACTGGTAGCTTTGGCACTGTGTGCAGGTGCCAAGTCCTGTTGGAAAATGAAATCTGCATCTCCATAAAGTTGGTCAGCAGCAGGAAGCATGAAGTGCTCTAAAACCTCCTGGTATACGGCTGTGTTGACCTTGGGTCTCAGAAAACACAGTGGACAAACACCAGCAGATGACATGGCACCCCAAACCATCACTGACTGTGGAAACTTTGAGGACTTGAGGACACTGGACCTCAAGCAATGTGGATTCTGTGCCTCTCCTCTCTTCCTCCAGACTCAACTCTGATTTCAAAGAAAAGCCAAAATTATCATCAGAGAAACATAACTTTGGAATTGCAGCAACCAGTCCTTTTGTCTCGAGACGCTTCTGACGCTGTCTGTTGTTCAAGAGTGGCTGACACAAGGAATGCACAGCTGAAACCCATGCTCTGCTACGTCTTGTGTAGGTAGTGGAGCCTGTAGTTCGATTCCAGCTGTAGTCCACTTTGTGTATCTCCCCCACATTTTTGAATGGGTTTTGTTTCACAACTTTCCAGGGTGCGGTTATCCCTATTGCTTGTACACTTTTTTCTACCACACTTTCCTTCCTTCGCCTCTATTAATGCTTGGACACAGAGCTCTGCGAACAGCCAGGCCTTCTTTGCAATGACCTTTTGTGTCTTGGCCCTCCTTGTGCAAGGTGTCAGTGGTCGTCTTTTGACAACTGTCAAGTCAGCAGTCTTCCCTGATTGCTAGCCTACAGAATCAGACCGGAGAGACCATTTAAAGGCCTGCAGGTGTTTTGAGTTAATTAGCTGATTAGAGTGCGGCACCAGGTGTCTTCAATATTGAACCTTTTCACAATATTCTAATTTTCTGAGATACTGAATTTGGGGTTTTCATTAGTTGTCAGTTATAATCATCAAAATTAAAAGAAACACTTGAAATATATCAGTCTGTGTGGAATGAATGTATACATTATACAAGTTTCACTTTTTGAATGGAATTAGTGAAATAAATCAACTTTTTGATGATATTCTAATTATATGACCAGCACCTGTATAGCAGTTCAAATGCTGACTGATATGTTACCAAGGTGCGATTTTATATAGTTTATTGTCTTGATCATGGTGATCATATGTAGACAGGTTTGTAAAAATAAAACTGTGAATTAAAAAAAAAAAAAAAACATCATTGTACAGCTCAGTGTTCAGTGGCAGCTGTCACAGCTGAAAAGTGCCCTGTATGGCCAAGTCCGATTTCTTCACATGCATCCTTTGATATAGTTACCAATAATTTGTCAATTTTCTGTCAAGAAATATTATTTTCACTTTCAAAATAATCAGTGGTGGACTGTAAGGAAGTACATTCGTTAAGTATTCTTGTACAAATGTGAAGTAATAGGTTTTTTTTTTTGCCCCCCTCACAGGACAGCAACACTACAAAAATGTGGTCTTTTACAACATGATGCATTGTTGTAGATTAAACTGTAGATTAGATGTTGTAGAATTTTCATTTTTGGGTGAACTATCCCTTTAGCTAAGGTTTTAAATATGACTAGTAGTTTTTCCCCAATGTGGTTTTAGTAGCTACTAAAAGAATTTTACTAAAGTACCTCAATATTTCTTTTACTATTTACTTTGTCATAGCGCTAAACAATTTCTCTTTTCCTTCTTTCCCTAAATCAGACCAGACCCCTGTACTGCAGGATAAACCTGAATTTGCCAGCGCTGGACAGGTTTTTAATGGTTTTGGGCTGAGCAGGGAGGCCCTGGCAGAGCTGCTGGATCTTCTGAGAAGTGCCACAATCCAGACCCTGGTGTTTCTCTTCTGTCTGGCCAGTAGTACATCATACAGAGTGGTCTCCGGAGTGTTTGACACGCCTCGTTCCACTGTCCACCTCATTATCCAGAGTCTCTGAGGAGTAATTCACCTCCTGAAGTCCCCAGAACACATGGAGGCAGGGCTGGACTCAAAACTGATGGTTTTTCTAATGTTAAATCTAAGCTATGTGGTAATTGTTGTAAAAAGTACTTTCAGTAATGTATACAACAATTTGTTTTAATGTGTAAAAAAATGTATTTACAGGGCAAAAAAAATAAAGGTATATAATAATGTTTTGTTTAAAAATTATAAGCTGCATTAAAAAAAAATGAACAATGTACATAATTCTCTTTTATTTACACGTGAATATGCATAACAAAAAATGCAAAATGTACAGAAAGTACTCAGACTCATTTACAAATAAATTACATTACAAAAATGAATAACATATACAACTTATTCATTTAATTTTTCACTTACATCACAAAAATAAACTACAGAAATTAGGTTGTTTCATTGACAATGTGACATTTAAAAAAAGATATTGAAAAATTGTAATGTACCCATTTTTTCCCACTGTTTTCTCTTGGCTAATAGAGAATGGCTAATAATGTATCTGTTAAGCATTCTCTCAAGAAGAGAAATCAGTCTCTCCCTGCTCTCCTGTGCTCTTCTCTCCTCTGTCTCTCTCTCTCTGGAGTTTGATGTCCTCTCTGAGTAGCTCCACCAGCTTCCACTCACTCCCTCACCTGTCCCAGGACACTCGAAATCCTAAGGCAGAGCAAATAAACCATGCCTGTTTACAACAACAGCACAATGAATTTAAGCATATGTCTATTAACTTGTTTACTTTGTATTTAAGTCCCTCACTAGCAGGCTCATTTTCTCCAGAATAGAGAAAATGGAAAGACTAATGAAAAATATAAAGACATGTTTGCAATCATAACATTAGAAAATATGACACAGCAGGACATGCATACAAAATACTGAAGTGCTCAAGTTGGTTAAAACATTTGTAGACATATCTGGCATGACAGCACTACAAAAACACAACAAAGAGAAAGACCAGCCTCGTATACTGGTTGTCTTATTGTTTGTGGGCTTTGTGTAAAAAAAAACCTGGCTTTTAACACTTGTTTTGCTAGGTACTTGAGTAAATGAAAACACAATACTTACATTTCAATGTGAATTCCCCCACAGAACTGTCATCTCCATGTTCTTTGAATATAAACACCGTCGTCATCTGCGCGCAAGTGATTCTGGGATATGGTAGGGTGCGAAGTGTCCATCAGATGTAGGCCGTTTCTCAAACGGAAGGCTGTATCCTTCGGAGGTTGCATTTGTAGGCTGCATACGTCATAAAGAAGATCTTATTTTAGAATATTAACAGTTATAAATTTGACCAGTATTCTTAGTTAAGCGTAAATTGTTGTAATATGCTTATGAATCGCAAATATAATGCTCTGTTAACTGAAATAACCAGGCTTGATAACGTATGCAGCCTGCAAATGCAACCTCCAGAGGATGCATCCTTCTGTTTGAGAAATGGCCGTACACTTCATTTTCCTGGGAAACGGAGGGCGCATTTGAAGTCGCTTTCGAATTACGGCAGCCTTCGTCGCGCCGCGGTGACGCAATCGGCCTTGGAATGCGGTCTTCGGAGGGCGCATCCTGAATTGGAACAGTTTACATCATGACGATGTGACGCAATCACACTTCAAATGTGCACTCCGAAGTACATACACTTAGGTTTGGGACACAGCTAAGAACAGAAAAAAGAGACGAGACAAGCAGAAATACAAGAACTACAACTGACTTCAGCCACAGCCTTAGATGAAATCACCACAAGATAAAAAAAGACATTAGATCTCTCAAGATCTCAGCAGAGGATGATTAAACAACTCCACAAACAGCATTACCAGCTTCACACATTACTAACCAGACTGACTTTAGATGTTAATGTTTTAGTTTTGTTTGAATTTACCATTATCAAGGTCAGTGTTTGTTTTAGTTGGGCTCTTGACCTTTGACTTTAAAACATTAGAATTTATTTGGTTGCTGTAACTGTGTTTGTTTAAACATTTGTTATGGACAAAAAAAAAAAAAAAAGCCAAAAGAAAACGCAATTAAGTGTTGGTTATGTTTCAGCAAAGACATAATCAGCATATAATGGCTTGAATAACTGATCTCATTAAGAGTATAACCACTGATAACTTTCTTAGCTAATTTTGTTATTGATCTTATGATATAAAGCTAAAGATCCAGTATTTTTAAGCGTAATCTGAAAGACTTTTGAAAGTTCATCTGCACTAAAAGTTTTTATTTTCTTTATCAAACAGACTTCAAGAATCAGCATATGAATCTCAATAATGGTGACAATCAACATAAAGCTCCATGTTGCAGTGCATTCTGGGATTCTGAGCATTTCATCTAAGGCTGTGGCTGAAGTCAGTTGTAGTTCTTGTATTTCTGCTCGTCTGGTCTCTTTTTTCTGTTCTTGTTTCTCTTTCTTTCAGTGGTTCTGCATGTTAACAGCAGGTGTTCTTCACTAATGCTCAATCATCCCCCAATTAATCAACTAATTATCTCATTAACTTTAACACTGCTTCAGTGTTACTTTTTTAACACTCTGAGTGTGGATTATATAAACTGAGCAGTGTTAATTTAACACTGAGGATTTTGTTGTGTGGCTACACAATGTGCCATATGAACTCAATGCTCACTGTTCCAAAAGAGCATCACTGTCCAAAGCTGAAGAACTGCTTTTACATGGGGACAGGATTGTAGTTCCCACCGCACTATGACAAGAGCTCCCTGACCGCTTGCATGATGGTCACCAAGGGCGAAATTAATCAGAAGAAAGAGCCAGGGCTGCATTTCTCAAAGGCATTGTAAGACTAAGTTGATCATAGAACCAACTGTCACCAATGGCATTATGATCAGCTAAGGCTTACGGTGCTCTTGGGAAACGCAGCTCAGAATGGCTGACTGGTGGCCTGGCATTGGATTTGATCTTCTCAGTGCACATTCTGTCAAAAACACAGACTTACCCAGAGAAAGGAGCCTCTGCTACCACCCAGGAGTATACAATAGGAACAGACCTGTGTGAATATGGTTGAAAACATTATCTGGTGGTGAATTTCTGGATTCCAGACCTCAGCTCACCAGCAGCCGCAGTATATTGCTAATCTAAAAGGAATATTTGTGAGATGGGGTACTAATTGGATAATAGCACTCAGTTCAGTAGAACATACTTTAAGGACTTTTGTAAGGACTAGGGCATTTAGCACATTACCAGCAGCCCCCACTACCCACAATCAAATGGGGCTGTTGAACGGCTGGTTGGGATAACAAAGAGTATATTTCTGCATCCTAACCCTGACTTGGCCCTTTTGAGCTACAGAGCCACACGATTTGCTGCTGCTGGAGCAAGTCCCGCTCATTTAATGACAGGGTGCCAGATCCGCACTATGCTACCTGTCCTGGAGAAAAATTCACAACCATATCTCATCAGTCTCTAGCAAGTGGCTGCAAAGGACAAGCAAGCAAAAGCAGCTTCCAAAAACAGGAACAGGAGAGTCAGGTGGCCATGGCGGGACTGCCTCCAAGGCCACGGCCCCAGCCTCAGCCTCTACGGCAGGAGCCCTACTACCCCCCCCCCCAAAAAAAATTCCTTGGGGTTAGTAGGGGCTTTATTAGGCTGGCGCCCCGGAGGAGCGGACTCTTGGGGGCACTCGGGAGGCGCGGACTCTTGGGGGCGCTCGGGAGGCAGAGAGC
Organism: Tor tambroides; assembly: GCA_021397915.2. Taxonomy (NCBI): domain Eukaryota; kingdom Metazoa; phylum Chordata; class Actinopteri; order Cypriniformes; family Cyprinidae; genus Tor; species Tor tambroides. Next base: position 18,950 of record JAFVLL020003965.1, read on the forward strand.
TGGACGGGACCAGCAGACATGAAGGTGGGCTGGACGGGACCAGCGGATTCATAGGAGGGCACTTGCGAGGAGTGGGCACTGGAGGGCACTTGCGAGAGCCATGACGGGCGGGCTTGCCATACTTTCTGCCAGTGGGCTTGCCATACCCTCGGCTGACGGACTCGACTTTGGAGCCGCAGACGGACATAACTTAGGAGCCACGGACGGCGGCGGGCTTGGGAGAGCCGCGGGCGGCAGACTTGCGTTGGCCGCAGATGGCGGCTGTCTTGCGTTGGCTGCGGACGGCGGCAGACATGAATTCCCTGCGAAAGGTGGGCTTGACTTCAGAGCCGCGAACGGCGGCGGGCTTGAGAGAGCCGCGGACGGTGGCAGACTTGCGTTGGCCGCTGACGGCAGCTGTCTTGCGTTGGCCACGGGCGGCTGTCTTGCGTGGGCCGCGAACGGCGGCGGGCTCGGGTGTGCCGCAAACGGTGGCGGGCTTGGGAGAGCCGTGAAAGGCAGGCAGATATGGCTTCGGTGCCACGAACGGCGGAGGACTGAGGCAGAGGTGGGACTTTCAAGTCACAAGCAAGTCTTCAAGTCATATCCCAAGTCCTCAAAGAGTTAAAGTTAATGAGATAATTAAGTGACTAAT